>DWDU01003830.1:0-11264 GCA_018245575.1 Jemadia suekentonmiller
GACGTAATGAAAAGCGGACATTGTTGTGAAACTCCATTGGAGGTGTAAGGGTAGCATAAACGTCAAGTACTGCAAGGGGAAGAAGAGGACGACAATATTGATGCGGTCTGTGCGTTAGATAGAGAGGGGTGAGGTCGCGCATGCGTACATTTAAGCAGGGAAAGTCATGACGTAAGGAATTTAGTGAGATAAGCAATGACGTAGCTGTGGTAACATTGCAAAGGTTAGAGAGAGCATTAAAGCATGCAAGAAATTTGGCTGGTCGTAGGAGCGTGAGAAAAAATGTATTAACCGTTCACATTCGCCTAGGACGCCCTCCAGTTAGGAGTGACGATATATACAAAGTGGCCGGCAACGGCTGGATACAAAGAGCTCGGTGAGCATAACGGGAGAATCCAGGATCTGAACATGAACGCAATACCAGGACAAGCGTTCAGGTCTGTACTATCCTTTTAGAAATTTCTCGAACTTGTACTAATATACATACATACATACATAATTTACATACATACATATTCTCGAACTTGTACTAATATACATACATACATACATACATACATACATAATATACATACATACTACGATTGTTATTTGAATTCCTGTACTATTTTTAGTATTTCATGAACATAGCAGTCACGAATGGTGGCCTGAATATTTGTCACTGCGAAGAATACGAGTGTCTATCAAAATAAAAGACTTCAAGAACAGTTGGGCTTGAAGTCTTTTATTTACAGGTAAACAGCTTAGGTGAAAACAAATACGGGAATTTCATGTAAAATTTCTCTTTATGTCTGTTATAGCCAGCACCAGTATAAGGAAGAACTCATTCTTCGGCAGACCCTGAGCAAGAGGAAATCTTCTGTACATTTGTGGCCTCCAAACGTGTAACTGAAAACACGTTTTGGCGGCGCAGGTCAGAGTTGTCTTTGTTGACGTCAAACAGTGACGTAATAAAGAGCAGAAATGGTGTGAATCTACAGTGGGGGTGCAAGGGTAGCATAAGCGTTAAGAACTTCGTGGAAAAGAAAAGGAAAACTAGAATGACGTGCGCAGTACGTTAGACAAGGAGGGATGTAATCGCACATGCGTATTATACAAGTAGAGGGTATCACTGACGTCACAAATTACGTCAACGCACCCTGAATGAAAGAACAAGGAGAGTATGAACGAGGAATTGTTATAGAGAGACAGCGGATGCAACAAAACACGGGAGTTTTGGAAAACAGTAATTGTGGATAGTTGGGGAGAATATATCTTTTTATCTACTACTAGATATTTTAAGTTATATAATTGCTATAATGCCCGACCCGGGAATCGAAACGAGGACCTCTCGATCAGTAGTCGCGCTTCCATCCGCTCGAACATCGTGAACGAAGAATCGACAGGTGGATCGTGAGAGTGCACTACACTCCTTTGCCTACGTTTTCGGGGAATAAAGGCGTGGAGAAAAAAAAAGGAAGTTAGGGAATGTATCTGCCGCCACACTACTGAGTACTGCTGCTTAACAGCAGAAATAGGTAAACTAGTTGTGATGCCCAAGCGCCCCAAAACATGATTATATTTTAATCATTCTGTAATAATTTTTGTATCTCTGGGTACTTAAACTGTGACGTCATGAAAATCGAACATGGCTATGAAACTATAGCAAACTGGGACAGCATAGATCTGAAGAATTATAAAAGGATAAAAAAGGAGAACTGTATTGGGATGGTCTATGCGTTAGACGAGGAATGACGTCGCGCATGCGCACACATTGAGTAGGCGAGGACGCTGACGTCATATGTACCGTGGGAGAACAATGACGTAGAAATGACGACGAAAGGGGTTGGAGAAGTAATAAGGCATCAAACATTTCGGGATAAAAAGTTTACCGCCTTACGCCGGAATTCTATTAAATCCGCTCATAAATACACAACATCAATGGTTGCTATTATTGTATTGGATGTATTTTTCTCCTTTCTTTCTTCAGTCTTTTTAATACGACATGTACGAGCTGTTACATACCACCGACTTATATGTCGGACTTGGGAAGTTCAAACACAGCTGACCGGTATGAAAAAAATATCTAAACTATGTAAAAAGTGTGTTAGATAAGGAGCAATCGTTTCGTCCTTTATTTTCTAAAGCATTGATTACTTTATTGGCTTAAAATTCAGTATCCCACTCCGGTAGTCCTGGATTTCAATTTGGGCGCGCGCCTCTTTACAAGAATAATGCATTTTAATATAGAAAATATCATTTGCTGTAGCACTGGGCCAGCGTGGCAGAGTATGACTTCCACCCTGCTCACATTACAAGAATATCTGTGAGCGATAAAAGGGTTGAAAGTGAAAATTGTGTTGTATCAATGGACGCCCGTAGACGGTCTACGAGAGTCTACGCAGCTCTACGGCGCTACAATTGATCAATGGGGCAGCTGAAAATTCTTTGAAATTACGGAGACGATACCAGAGCAACATGAACTTCAGAAATAAACTTTACTGGCTCGATTTGGAGCGTGCAGTAGAGGCACATGTATAATACATACGAGTGTAATCATAAATAGGACACTTCGGTATAGGGCATCAAATTCACCCTTAGTCGACGGCATTCAAAGAAAATAACTGCTTATACTCTACGTTATATATGTACCCTCTAGTTCTCGCCTACTACATGATATCAGCTATATATTACACTTTTACAAGTAAGGATATTTATTTTAAATATTTACCCATTGGCGTGTATCGATTGTGAAGAATTAAAAAGCTGATTGTTAAGATTGTTCTAATTTGTTCTAATTGTTCAAACAGAGCCCGCTAAATCTCTTTAACCCAAAATCGAACAACATAATTGGAGTAGTAATTTTAATTTGTATTACATCATTTCTTTGTCCTTTCGTAGCCAAGAGTACTACAGTCCGAAAATCCCCACCCACAAAAAATGCAATTTAGTTAAAAAAGCTTCATTTAAACAAATACAAAAATACAATTGCCATATGAATCTAAAGCAGGACAGTGCATGGCAATATAATTGTGCAATCTGTAGGTTTTACTAAACTTCATTCATTAGCTACAAGACTAAAAAAGTGATTGTGGTACCTACTATTTGTTTGCAGTTGAGTAAAATCAAAAAAGGAATATGAATAAATGTAATAATTTTATTGTAATGTAATAAAAATGTAACAATTGTGCGTCCTTGGTAGCGACAATGTTGTTATTGAACAGGTAACAATATCGCATATCACTATCGCCTACACGACAGCACTATATTCATTACCAAGAGTGTTGCCGTCATAAGCGCATGTAATAATAATTACAGAAGAGTTTCCTTCTTGTAGTGCCTCTCTAACTGCATAAAAGTAACTAATATGGTTTCCTACAGGATGCAACAGACACTAAAATAAAATTTATTGCATAATCTATGTGGCCAACAGAAGGCGTTTAGTCTGCTTACGAACAAGAGAATGTGAAATCTTGAATAGGTTTGTCTAATTGCCCTTTTAATTGAATTAAGTCCGGGATTTACTCTGCCTACCTCTTCAAGGGTTATAGGCGTGGACCTACGCAAGTGCAGGATTGTATTCGCACATCTGCCACTTAATTCATTGCTCAAATTTATGTAAACATATTTAAATATGGATCAACATCACATAATTAATCTCATAAGAAAAATATTCATCATAATATATCATATTTTAATAACTTATATACAGAAAAAGTACACAAAATTACAGTCAACAAACTGATTCATGACGTCCTAATCCCCAATAGTGTTAGTAGTTCTGTGAAATACGTCATTGATTGCCCTCGCGACAATCATTACGCCATTCATGCCTTTTTTCCTATAATATATCATAATAAGCGTTGATCCTCTCCTTCTAACTCATAGTACGCCTCATTCGTGTTCTCTCTATCTGTACCATCTATCCCTCACTGCTCATGTAGTCCTGTTACCTTCGCTGTAGTTTCATACCATCTCCCGCACGTTGTTACGTCATCTCATAACCTCTACAAGTTTGAGTTGTGACTATAGAAATAATGAATATTGCAATAGGACACAATTAATTTTTAACGCACAGCGTGTAATATTGTAAGAAAATAAATTTAGGGGTAAAGGGTACATAGCCCTTCCAGATGTTTGAAATTTTAAAACAGTCTCTTTCCTTGTGTAAATGTACTTCCAACGTTTTTAACGTTATTTAATTCTTGTACAAATACTCCATATCAGACATACCCAAATAAAGTTTAAACATTAAATGACATCACTTTCATTTAGAGTCGAGTGGCACGTGTTGCCGCCTGCACAAGTCAAGACGCATGCGCGTCTGTGCTCTCTTCTCACTTTCTCTTTTTTCTCTGTCTTTGCAAAATATATTTCTAAGCACACGAAGTTTTTCATATCCGCCGTATAATCCCTTAACGTTTTTGCTGTCCTAATACTTCATAGGTTGTTACGTCATCGACTAACCAGTTTCAAGATAAATGAAAATTTCCGTCTTCCGTCATTCATCATACTCTCTATATTGAAAAAGTAATAATTTGTGATCATCTCATTATAGTTAACAGCCCAAAAGGTCATGTTCACTTTATTTTAAACTAAAATATGTGTATTTTTTGGAAATGATCGAAATTAAAAATTGGACTGCCCCTTTGTTCTAGTTAGTAGCAAACGTAACTATTGATCAAGAAGTATTAGATTTGATTCCAAGGTCAAGAAAAGGTTTATTGGGTTTTTCGAACTTGAAATTCTCAGCGATAGCTCAGAGTACGGATTTTTGTTCCACTGTACTACCTTTACGGAGATTAAAAGTGTGAAATTATTTTTTTTAACTATGAACTATAAATAATTATAATTTCATAGTTTTAACTATGAGCGTTACGTAAAAAAAATTATTTAAAAAAAAAAAATCACCAAATTCTTTATTTAAATGTGCAGCATAGCTTTAAAATAAACATTGATTATTAACATAAACATTGAATAGTTTTTATGCAACCCCAGTATTATATTACCAAAATATTGAAACTACAAAACTAAAATATTATTGTTTGCGCTACGCAATTCTTTGCCTCAACATCCCCAGTTAATGGAACGCCCCATTTTCTTTTCCTTTTTAACTCTCAGCATGCTCCCTCACGTTTATCCTGTCTGGCTAAACCATCTCTTAACGTTTTTGCTACCCTATTCTCCCCACGTCGGTTTCATACAATCTTCGGAATGTTGTTCACAACCTAACCTCAATGAAGTTTCCTTAATCCATTTTTTTCATTGGAGGAGTTAGTATTATTAATTATTATTATTAGTATTATTATTATTATTATTAGTAGCTGGAAGACTATTGGAATTAAGCTATACAAGGGAAAGTTTTGACCTGACCTCACTACTTATCTAATGTAAAACACGTATTACAAGATATGTAAATTTATTTCATTACAATCCACTGGAAAGGAAAAGGGCTATATGCTCTTTAACCAAGGTTATGCTATATCAGTTAATTAAATGAATCTAGCTCGAAAACGTTAGGTATGAAACGGAATTGTTTCTGTTTTTCTAATCCTCTGTGAAAGCCTGTCATTATTATTTTTTATATGGAAGCTGGTAACACTAATCCGAACTGAAATATTGACAAATTCTTTTTGACATTCGTGGACATGACAACAGCTTATATTTTATTTATCATCGAATAACGTTCTTGGTCGCACGTATATTACAATTCTTCCACCTGAGTAGAAAAACAACTCTATTATTTTAAATTTTATTAAGTGAAATAGTCTGATCTTTTGCCTATCGTGAATCCGAAGTAGTATTGTATTTGGCTTAAAATGTCTCAAGCTAGACTGGCGTCTTGTATTCCTGTGCCTTTGGAGCACAAATTGCTAGTAACTGTGATAGAGAAGGCCAAAGACTGGGCGTTGATGCACGGTGTTGGGATGAGAGATAAGAAACACTTCACCAAAGATTCTATACAGGTACTTTTAAATATAAACATTTTTATATACAAGTAACAAGTGTTAAGTGTTTATTTTAGCAATCTTAGCAGGTCTTAGGACTTTTGTGTACAAGCTTGAACTGCTGAGGCATTACTACTAGCACCAACACTTCCATTATTAAGGTCTGAAGGGAGTTGTAAGTAAAAACATACCAAAACAAGGCATTCTAGTTAAGTTTTCCCAAGTAGCAACACATGTCTGATATCGTATTTAGGTAGTTACAGGTAGCTCGAACCGATTTTAGGCTACCTGTGGTCTTCATTTTTATATGCTCTGATTGTAATATAGAGATGATAGGATAAGACATGGGAATTCAAGCGCGATAAGCTTCAAGTTATACTAAAAATATAAAGGATATAAAATAGATGAAAAAACATGAGACATAAGGTTAAAATTCTACTAACTCGCAGATGTATCACCATACTTAAATAGTGACTTACTGTTATAAATTGTCCTAGAACATTATGTGAGTAAAGTAAATAATATCATAGTGTATATACTGCTCATATTGACGATTGCAGTGAGGTCATTGTGGAGACTCCACTGTGACCTCAATGAAATTTTCAGGAGCTGGGGTCTAAAACTATTGAGGTCAATCCAAAAAACATAAGTGAGTTAAGTTGGCACATATGTATATAATCATGTGTTCACCAAACGTTTAATAGTAAATGGAAATTGTGTTTGTCAACAGATAGCCCCATTTGTGTTACTTCCATCTCCATTCCCCCGGACAGAGTTCAACAAAGCTGTGGAGCTGCAAACGGTCTTGAATGAGCTGATGCATAAGGTGACACATTAGTGATTTTGTTTTTCATAATATATCTTTACTCGATAACAATAACTATCATTATAATAAGACTATGGTTCACGGAAAAAGCAGAACTTATCTTCCACTTACTCCTGTACTTCTTATTCTTTGTTTCACATCTGAATCTGGTTGTTATAAATAAATAAATAATAATAAATAAATATAGATCAGTGTTTCTTATACTGTGGTCAGTGGACCCCTGGGGTTCTGTGTGTATGTTTATGAGAGTCCACTATCTTATCTATGGATACTTCAATTAATAAAGAAATGTTATCAAGTCTCATAATTGTTACAGTAATCCAACCGATATTGACCTGCTGACATGTTATTAATTTAATTGCTTAAAAACAGCAGCAACCTTCCCATTAGTACCTATAGTATATTTGTATTTTATTTCAAAAGTAATGTTTTTCAGTTCTAAAATAAACTGTCCTAAATTTATTCCTAGGTTTTTATTAATAGGGGTCCTTGAAATTGTGCTTGACTTTCTAGGGGTCCATAGGCTGTAAAAGGTTAAGAAAGGCAAAGATAGATGATCAATTTAAATAAACTTAACATCACACCTGTTATCCCCAAAGAGGTAGGCAGAGGAGTGTAGTACACTCCCACTTTTCACCAGTTATATTTACATCCCACTATGGAATAGGTGGTGAGCCATGTACCGGGCACAAATCCAGACTCCAAGTCACTACTAGAAATTTTAACTTAGAAAAACTATAGTCACCCAAGAATCGAATCCAGGACCTCCTGTTCGGCAGTCGTGCTTGCAACCAACACAACCAACGAGGCTGTTTAAATATTTTAATAAACATTAACTGAATATTATTGATCAAGTGTAGTGTAGATTAATCTGTTGTTATTATTATTGTATTTGGTTTGTCATTAAAATGAATGTTGTATGTTGCACTTCAGGAAGCATCAAAAGTATCACCAGTCTGTTTGGAAGGTTTTTTTTACTGTATTCTTTTACAGCCTTTACACTAAATTTAAACATCTTACATTCAATTGTATTGTCTTTAATTTGATATATCTATATGTAACTGTTTATTTTTTAAAATTAATAGCAGTTTTTTTTCTGGTGTGTACACTAGGTACTCATATTTTATTAATTTTAATCTTGAATGCAGGTTGCACATGATGATGAATTTCTGGAGCAGACTCTACAGAATGCACTTCAAGTTGATGAATTCACAGCCAATTTATACAACATTTGGATAAAAGTGCGCGAGGAAGGCATTACACAGGTAAATAAGATTATAATTCACTACAAGATTTATATTTTAGTTACGTCAAAATTTTGGTTATATATATTTTTAATTATAGACTGAAACACATTTAAGAAGTTATTTCTTATGAACAAAATTTGTTTTATATTTTCCAATACAATAATGTCAATAAAGATATTGCATTTAGGTTCAAAAGATGTATGTGTGGATAGGAAAAGGATGTGTGATTTATTTTTTCTTGTCAAATTTCTGGTGTTCTGTAATATGCCAGTATGATGAACATAAAAATAATATGTACTGTAATTTAATGGCACAGCTGCAATCAAAAGTATGCAAAGGGGTGTAGTGTACTCCCATGTTTCACCAGTTACATTTACATCCCACTATGGAATAGGGGCTGAACCTGTTGCCACATACCGGGGGCAAAGCCAGACTCGAAACCACTACTAGAAATTTCAACTGGTAAATCTATGTTAGATAAATCCAATACAAGTACTGTCCCGGGTATTGAACCCAGAACCAGGCAATTAACAGTGCTCTGATAGGTATAAAATTAAAACGTCACAGTGTATGTCAATCAATTGATCATATAAAAAGAAATTAGCATACACAAATATGTAAAACATATGTATGTATTTACTTATGCTAATATTAGCAATAACAAAATTCTTTTCATGTTAAGTCTTAATACTTAACATAATTCTGTTCAATTTATAATATTCTTATCAGTGTAGTGTATTATGATCCTTACACTGAATTAGTTATAGAAGAGTGTATATATTATGTTAGAATTTTTGCTTCAACTGTTAAATTGAAATGGAATTTAATGAATTGATTTGGAAATAATTTAATGTGTCTTTCAAGCTATGAGGCCACTGCTACTATGACACAATCATTATGGACATTAATTATTAATTTTTTTTAAATATAAATACCTAGTATACTGTATGATTATTACAAGACCAGATTAATGGAAATATTTATTGTTTCTGTCTAAATTCAAGGCTGATGGAAAACTCATTTTAGAGAGTGATAAATCTGTCTAAATGTAATTCAAGGCTGATGGAAAACTCATTTTAGAGAGTGATAAATTGCGACAGATTGGATTAATCACATCGTAAGGTTCCTTAGGATTTTATAACTATAATCATTATTGAGTAAGTTTGTTGAGGTTGAAAAGGTTGGAAGAAAAAGGGGAGGCGGGGGGACATTTTTACAGCTGATGCTATATGAAAATATGTAATTAAAACTCTCTGTTAGTTTACACATTGTACAAAAATTGTTAAAAAGATATCTAAGGGACGGCTGAGTCCCTTGTAATAGGTAATTGTTTTAAAATTATGTTTGTTTAGTGAAAGATGGTTAGTAGAGTTTTTCACGCTGTTATAAAAAGCTCCTCCAGATCGGAAGTTTTCATTAGATTTAATATAGATATACTTTGGGTGGGAGCAACGGGAAAGAAACTATTCCGCCTTCGCTCGGCCACCGGGACTGTTGCACATCCGGCCTGACGAGTCTTTCTGGCGTAGCCGATATCGCTAGGGATGCTGCGGTCCGACATCATGCTGGAGTCGAGGTGTCCGCACACGGAGAACCAGTGCGCGAAGCACACGCCCTACTGCTCGTGGAAACAAGTGGAAATCAACAGCATAGCGTCTGGTTTCGGTCACCTCGGACCGGTGTCGCGGGACATACAGAGGTAGCCGCCAATAGAATTGCCTCGCTACGCTAAAATATTTCTGTATATTATGTTTTGTGGTGGACCTTATAACTGATTGTAGACAGTTATCTATTGTTTCTTACTCATTGTCCATGTTTTCTAAAATAGTTTTTATTAAACATCACTGCTGCTACTTGATGGAGAGATCTGGAAATAAAAATAGACCAGATATTACCAATAAACATAATTGGACTTAGATTAGGCTTCTGGAGTAGGCAGATATATCTAATGAATAAATTCAAATAAAGTGTTACACAATTACAAATTAAATCTATAAGAGAGATATTATATGTTCGCTTATACAATATAAAAGAAATATTTGATAAACATTGAATGATTGACAGATTTTTTACTTCCAATAGTCGCGTACACAATTTTGGCGCAATGAAATAATTTAACTACAATGAAATTTTGACAGAATTGACTATATCAATATTATCTCCCTATAGTGTAGATATGATTGTGATATAATTCTTAAAGTCTTAATTCTGGTTAATTTACATACATAGTTGCAAATCAGTCGGTTATAGTTTCCATCGTATATAAAATTTGTACTATATATTAGTTTAGCTAACAGCTTTTCTAGTTCGCTTTGAGGCCGAAGAATGCTTGTAAAGTTTAAATATTTTTTATATATACGTTTTTACTTGCTTTGTGATATACATAGATAGCTTTTCAGTAGGTAGATTAATTTGCTAATTATATTTAGAATGTTGTAAATTTATTAGCGTTGTTATATTAAGCGATACTAAAACGTAATAGATCTCTTTGCAAATTTCACTAAGTTATATATCTGATTAGTTTCAAATTATGTTACAGATATACCTGTAAAAAAATTACACATTACAGTAAATTATCTTTTATACAATTCAATAGCGAAGACAAAACAGCACAATGTTTTGAAGTTTCGTTTTTTTTTTCTGTATAATAAGTATGAAAATTAAATTTTAACAGTAATTGCGTGTAGTAAATATATTTAACATTGACTTGGTTTAAGATTGAAACCATATTTCAAGTCAAGAGAATACTAATATACCTACAGACTACAGATGATAACATAAAAATTGTACAAAATGAATGTAAAGTTGAAAAGGTAGGTACAATATTTGTTTTAATTTGCCAAATTTGCAACCAGTGAATTTTTAGTGAGAATTTTAAAATTATAAAATTCATCTGTCCCTAGTGGTCTTCGTACTTTTATCATTATTCAATGTAACTAGTAATTTACAGTTCTATTTATTTAATTTTCAATCTATTCGTACTGTGTCTGTGTTAGTTCTATGTGTAGTCAGCCAGTAATATTCATATTTACTTGTAGATAATAGCTATTAAGTATGATTAAGATAATTAAATTTGGTCGAACATAACTACTAAATGGTTTTACGGTTACTTAATTATACCATTAGTTGGTAACTCTCAATTGAGTAAATATTATGTTGCTTTTTCTTATTATACCGGTAACGTAACATCACGCCTGTAATCCCCGAAGAGGTAGGCAGAGAAATGTAAAACATTCCCACGTTTCACCAGTTACGTTTATGTCC
>DWDU01003831.1:0-11263 GCA_018245575.1 Jemadia suekentonmiller
TGCCCGATCCGGGAATCGAACCCGGCACCTCCCGATCGGCAGTCGCACTTGCAACCAACACGACCAACGAGGCAGTCGATTGGATTGGAAGGACTATTTACTGAACATTATCATTAATCTTATTGAGTGCGAAATATCCAAATCAAGAAACCTCACCAAACCTCGAATGTCGTCACAATATCAATAACAACAATAATCAAAGCAATAATAGCAATTTCAATATTAAAAGGAGAGAAATAAGCGTCAGTGAAACAGCAAGTATAGATTCAATGACTATTATATGTGGAACAGATAAGTAAGGGCTACTTTATGCTGACGTTGGACACGCGCGCGCCTGCACGGCCGCCGCGCTGTACGCACCCCACCCGCTCCCCACCCCCCGCAGCAGCGTCAGTCGTCAGTCGTCAGTCGTCAGTCGTCAGTCGTCAGTCGTCAGTCGGCCGCTGAGTGCGCGCCTGCGTGCGGGGGGACGGCTATGAACTGCTGTGTGTTTATTGTATTTAACGTATGCGTTAAACTGTATTTATTGCAATTGATTCTAACCTAACCTAACCTAACTTCAGCAGGTGGCAGCATATCCGTCGCAATAGGAGAGGAAGCGTCCTGCTACCAGCCTACGCAGATTGGAATAAAAAATCAGTAGCAAGTAATGAGGCTATCGGTCGTCACGAGACACGGAGCTAGCACGCCGCTTTCAACCGAAGTTACGGTCCGGTTGGAATGTTCGGCTCGGCGATAGTCGCTCAATATAATGGCTCCTGTAAGCGATTGTAATGTGATTTTTTTTTATATATTTGAAGCCCAATTATTAGCCACACATGCCATTGAGAGTATACTTTTCTCCGACTCCATAAGAACGGCGTCGTGCCGTGAACACGGGCCGCGCCCGAGTGCCGGCGAGCAGACTGAACTTGTTTTTAGAAAATAATCACGAGTATATTGTAGGTCGGTGCCTAATATTGTACTCTCAATTTATAAACTAGATGAGGTGACTCGAAGAATCATCTGCAGTCCCGCTACACGACGAGGCGCTGAAAACAGCTCAATAGAATACTTGTTCATAACAACATTGTTCCATAGCACGTCGCCGCACACTCCTGTCACCGCGCTATTACGAGCACACGAAAGAGTAAGAGAATAGAAGATTAACAATTTTTAAGCTCATGATGCGTAGAATGCAACTTAAATACATAGTACACCGCGTCGCACATCGCAGTAACATTCGTTGGGAAAACGGAGCCTTTCCTCAGATATCTGATATTGAGTGGTACAGCGAGCCGTGGAGAAGCAGAAGCAGAGGGGACCTAGTGATGTACAGCGACACGCGCCCGGCGGCGGCGCGGCAGACGTACCGGGCCTCCTCGATCTGCGTGTTGAGCGTGAGGAAGTCGGGGCTGGCGCGGCGGCTGTGGCGCACGCCGCTCGCGTACACCGCCTGCGCACAGCCGGGCACTCGAGCGCGCGCCGCACGCACGCGACACGCACGCGAGCCGAGTAGATACAAAACATTCGTCAGCAAAAACAGTAATGATTTATTTAAACCACGTATCGTTTGGAAAGAAAGTATTCAAAATGTTGCATTTGAAATTAATACCGAAATTAATCTTATGTGTGCCAAAAATAATGTGTACAAAAATGCAAAAATGAGTGCAATAATAGTGTTATTATTATATTATCAATAGTGTTATTATTATATTATCATTATTGATTTTATTATTGTATGAATTTGTCGCAGCTTATGGTATCGAGCGAGCCGCACCTGCCCCGCGTCGGGCGCCAGCTGCCCCAGCAGCGCCGTGAGCGCGCGGCGCAGCGGCGGCGGCAGGTCGCGCTCGGGCTGCGCCACGATGTGCTTGGGCACGTGCGCGCCGCACAGGAACTGCGCCACCTCCTCGCTGAAGTGGTTGCAGTTGTGCTCCAGCAGCCGGTACTGCGCCGCCCTGCCGACACCCACCGCGCGCACCTCGTACACACGCACGACGGATCGCTTTCGTCGCTGTCGCTGCACATACTCACGTGTACGTGGTGGTGGCGAGCCCCTGGATGTAGTCCACGAACACCTGGAACGGCACGAACGTAGTCCCGAGCCGCTCCACCTGGTGCGGTGTGCCCAGCTGCGTGCTGCCCTGCAAAGTGCACCATATATTTTACATTATTATTTATAAGCTTCAATATAGTCCAACCTATGATCATATGGAATCAGCCTACAAGTTAAATCGGCTCGGTATGATCACAAATAAATGCATCCAAGATAAAATATGTTCCAAGCGTAGATTCCCTGCACCAGCTCAAGTCGTAATTGTTGGAAATAATAGAATAGAGGGTGTGAACATACATGATCCAATACTTAAGGTTGAAACAAAATTCTCAGAATTTGATAGAAAATTAAGTTCGTATGACTGTAGATATGACGTAGGTGTATGTGTGCGTGCCATGTCATCTTAAGTAGTGATTTCCTGCCTGCCAAGTCCAAGCCAACCACATATAAAACCATAATTCCAATTCGAGGTAGAAAAATTGAAAATTTAGAACTCAAGTTAGGTCAAGTTAGTTTTAGAAAATTAAAAAGTGTTCGTTTTGTACACATTTGCCGAACGTTTGTTATGTGTTATTACAACACAACGTTTGTACTTTTGTTAAACAAAAGTAGTAAAAACTAATTTGTTATTTTAATATATCAAAAAATAAATTCTATTTAAATATATTTATATGTATATATGTAGTTTAACAGCCGTCTGGTTACCATAACACAAGCTCTCTTGACGCTTACTTTGGGATCAAATGGCCGTGTGGAGATGTCCCGATATATTATTATATACATATATCTATTTTATCTGACCCTTTTATCGTGCCACAGTTGGAACCTGGGTCTCCTCTCAGTATTAGAGGGTTAAGGCCATAGACTGCCACGCTGGCTACTTACTGATTGGCGAACTTCACATGTCTTCGGGAACAATTTTTTTTGAGATCTCTAAGGTGTGCAGGTATCCTCGTGTTTTCCTTCTCCGTTATAGCAAGTGATATATAATCTTAAAACGCACATGTTGTAAAGAGCCGCGCGCCGGGCGTCCCCCCGCGCCCGGACTGACAACTCGATTTTCAGACCACTAGGCTATCACTAATTTATTGTACTGCATTGCAAATTTAGTACACATTTAATTAGGCATAACTGGGAAATCATGAGTTAGTGACTCCACACTCCATACTTATACTACTGAAAATATTGATATTGTTGCGAAATCGAGCAGAATAGAATAGAATACTAGTCATGGTTAGAAATTTCAAGTCTTGTACATGTACGACGGAATTAAGTTCATTCAACATTCCGTAACTTTCGACTGGAGTGCCCTCTGGTGTCGAGTGACTAAACTAGACTTAATCGAATAATCTGGAACGCGGTGTTTCTGGAAAAATATTCCAGAACGTTCATAGACCTATAAAAACAAGACGTGTTCGGTTGGAAGTTCAATTCGTGTTTGCCACACAACGAGTTTACATACGCAATACAAGTATTAAAGTGAATTAAGTGTAATTTTTCGGAAGTGACAATAAATAAATTGTGTTCCTGCAAGTTTCTGTCGGCGCATCCTATTTTGACATATTTAAATAAATTAATATTTATACTCTCTGGTTACTTGTAACTTAGTCTTCGGGTTTATAGTTTTATTGGAAAAATGCAGGCTCATGGTATAAACATAACTTCTAAATGTGTGAATAGTCTTGTGGTCGTATTAGAGCGCCTATAAAGAATTATTTTCTCCACTAAAGATGACAAATAAGGAAAGAATGAAAAATTGGACCTTTTGGCAGCCGAAATGGAAGTGGATTTGTTACATCTAAGTATGAATTTCTACATGTAATTTTAGAATTAACTTTCTGATAAATATATTTACGATACGTGTTTGGAAGACCTAGGTTGGAATGATACGTCTCTTCAGAAGGTTGCGAATGGAATATCTTTACAGACAAAATGCGCGAAATATTTATACAAAAAAGTGCCAATAAAAAACTGTAAAAATAGAGAGTAAAAACAAATAATAGCCAATCAGAGAAAGCGTCCGTTGCTGTCGCGCGAGAATTGAGCGTCAAGGCGTGAGTACCTATATATTGACCTCGCAAATCGTCCATCGCTCTTTGGGGTCGCGGCCTCGTCGCAACAACGTCGAGCGGTGCGCCGAGCTGGAGTCTTCTGGGACGCTGTTGGGATGAAGATAGCTCTTTCTAGAGCTGCCCAAAAGTTCTTCTCAGAACTATCATATTGTTTCTAAACCAATCGGCGAAATAATTGACGTGAGATCGTTTGCTTTACTGTGCGCTGCTACACGTGTGAGGAAAATGATTATTTATACCCTAATTACAAGTCGCTGTATAATTTTCCAACAAAAGTATCTTACTTAGTATCGTAGTAAAAGTTATTAATTTTTTTTAATTTTATTCGCACGCCATACAGAATATCACGGAAAAGCCTAACGTGTGTAAGTTTCTTCGCGATTGTACCTTCACCGTTACAGCAAGTGATACTGTTTCTTAAAACGGACATAATTTTGTACATAAAAAGTTATTTCAATTCCAGGACTCTCCGGGGAGGTTAACTATCACTGCTTATACAAATATGTATTTCATCACTACCAAAAAACTATAAGAATTTGAATTTCCATAAATCCTTTTCAGCAGTCACCTTGACTATCATTGGTCGCTAATAATATCTCATGGTTAGTCGTAATAAATGTGTGTAGACTAATAAAAAGTTTTTTAATAAATTAAAAGTGGAGAAATGAAACATAAATAACAAGTAGATACTGACAAGTTCCTGAATACACTAGTATGGTCCGTGTAGCGCGGGGGGCGCCGGGGGCGCGGGGGGCGCAGGGGGCGCGGGCCGCGGAGCGCTACAGGTGTGGTGCATAACTCAGTAAATAACATAGAAGTCTACGTTAAGCTTTTAATTTAAATGTTTCTTACATAGTAAAAACTGTATTGATTATGAAAAAAAATGTAATTTAAGATCATCATGTAAGGTCGACTGCCTCCTTGGTTGTGTTAGTTGCAAGTGCGACTACCGATCGGGAGGTCCTGGGTTAAATTCCCGTGTCGGGCATTACTAGTTTTTCAATTTAGATTTTCTAGTAGTGGCTCGGAGTCACGTTTACGTCCCACTATGGAATAGGTGGTAAGCCTATTGCCATACACCGGGCACATATCCAAACTCTAAGCCTAAAAAATAATTTAAATGGAAATAAAAATAATATCGGAAAGGGAACTCTGTTCAAAATTTAATAATTTTACCATTAATTAGGTATATAAGCATTAATTAACATGCGATTTATATAACGGATATATAAAACTCATGGCGTACGCTTTCTCACATCAGAATCGAACAAATTTGTAGTTTTTGTTCAGACGACAAATTAGGAAATGTGGGTAGGCACAGCTGAACATGCTATTGTAACGCAAATATACGTGGCAACGCTTCGCTTCGGTGGCGCCGCTGGGGACTGGGCCTATTTCTTTCTTTCTCTCGAAAGCTAATAAATCCTATACACGTTATAAGTTTATCTATTCTTAGTGTCGATTTACGTTCCATCGAGTTTGAAAACACAACGAAGCTTTCATTAAAAAAACCTAATATTTACCGGAATATTTTTGAACGTCATCGTCGTGTTAGCGCGGCGTCCCTGAATAGATTGTTTACAGTCCGATGACGCGAGACGTTACCATTCTTTTTCGAGCTCAAGGGAATACGACGGAATACTCGTCTAGAGATCTCGGTACAATAGTCGCAAATAAATGCCGGCGCTACGTATGATCATTCCGAAATAACGGCAGCGCGCGCTTCCACGTGCGTATTCGTGTTTATTAATATGCGAGTAACATTACTGCGGCGACGGGCGCAGAACGTTATTTACGTGAAGTGTCATTATGATTAGCATCAAACACATCAGGAGAAACACCGGCGATCCTACATGTCCGACCGACCGACGCGCCGCTTCACGCGCTCACTAGTTGGCCTCCTTGTGGCATAAGCGGCATAACTTTGTTCAATGTTTATATAATGTTGGGTATACGTTCAATTGAAAGAAAGAAAGAAGAAAGGAAGAAGCAATTGCTAAAGTTTGCTTCTAGATCGTAGAAAATATAGATTTCATTACAGATATGTCGGTCAGCGGAAAAATTGGAGAGCGTAGGCAGCTCGAGCAGGCAATCGTTTGACGATCGCGGTTACCTGAGTCGGTGACGACTAAAAATAACGTTGCGTGGGGGCAAACTACCGGAGAGCCGTCCTGAAACTGGCCATTAGTTGTTGGAATGTCGCGTCGCACAATAATACTGTAAGGGACACGTTAGCGGCGACAGAGGCCGGCCCGGGCCAGCAGCGTCACGCCGCACGGACGCGCGGACACGGCGCCCACAGGTGCGCCGTCCGACATGCGCTTCAATAGTATTTATCATTTTGGAAAGTGATATATCATCTGCCATGAATATTTAAAACATTAGAAATATGAAACCGTTTGTGGATCGTTATAGCACGAGTACGGATGTCGCGACTCACAGAGTACGTCGGGTACTGTCATTGTCATGTTACCTTGTAAGCGGCCTCTACTTTATAGGGATGTCGCTGAACTGATAGCCTCGTTACACACCAACTATGTACTTAATATGCTTTGCATTTTCCTCATCTTATCGCCCAGAACAAAAAAACTACGCACACGATTGAGCGCGCGAGCCGCGGCGCTCGGCGAGCGACTCGTACAGAACATGTTTGTCTGTATCGTTGCTGAGTTCGAGCGTACATTTTAACATAGAAAAGTTAAAACATACCATAACATAATTATTCGATAATAATCAACGGTATTTTTAAACTATACCATCATCAATAGCAGGTCTACGTTCACTACTGGACATAGGCTTCCGCCGAGGGGTTTTTCCCCAAAAACCCCATCGTGATCATGCGGGTCGGAGATCACAGTGCTCTGCATCTCGCACTGACACAAGTACATTATACATAATGATTCATTCCGGACCCGTCACCAAAACCTATACAGCAATAATGCAATCAGTTAAGAGCGCGCACTGACCGGAGCGCAGCTGGTGACGCCGCCGCCGCCGTAGAAGAACTCCCGCTCGAACACCACCACGGCCGTGTGCCACACGCCCTCCACCTGCCTGCCTGCAACGCGACACGCTCCCGTTACATCACGCCTGCACTGTGTGTCCGCCACTCACCACGCTACTGCACCTCCACTTGTCTTATATGTTATACTCATATCACACCGCTCGTATTTTCAACTTTTATTTATCCACTAACTTTTGAATGGTTGTATTAATTCTCCAGTGTCACTAAAAAGGTACAATTCAATGTTCCTTGTAAAATACCATGACATCAACTGCAACTGATTTACAAAAAGTCTGGGTAAAACTAAGTCGAGTCAAGAGTCACCTGCTGTTCGCATGACACGCCTGTATAGCGGTTACTGCGGAACATACCTGACGTCGACTTCCACTTCTACTTCACCTGTCGAACTTTAACTGTAAGCTGACAAGCCTGACGTATCTCGCTCTCATTTAATTTTAGTCAGTTTTTAGTAATTTTGAGTATTATGTGTTTTGTAATTAATTTTAATTGCATGTTACTTATAACTCCATAAACTGTAGTGACATTGTAAACGTTGTTATATGCTGGTTATCCATTAAATAGATAAATAAATATATCGCACTGTCGATTACAAGGTAAGTCTACACTGGGCACAAATCGGAATTCTGAGCTACTACTAGAAATTTCAAATGGGTAAAACTGAATAATACCCGACCTGATATCGAATTCGGGAACTCACGCTCAGCAGTTGCATTTGCTAGTGGTAGCATTATTTATAGCATATTTTTTGATCTTTTGTTGTGTTATATTTGTTTATTTATGTATGTTTATTCTTATATCGTTACCGTTTATTTGAATGCCTTTCTTACTTTCACTTATATTTTTTTTATTTTTGCATTTACTATTTTTGACTCTATATTTTTTACTATTCTACAAGGGTTGATTGATGGAGATTGCCACTAGGCATTAAGTTAGCCCTTTGTATTACTTATTACAGTGTACAATAAAGAGTACTTAAAGAAATAAATGAAAATAAATTACTAAAGATGATTCTTCCCTGACTGCCTGGTTAGTCGTGTTAAATGCAAACACGATTGCCAATCGAGAGATCCTGGGCTCGAACCCCGGGTAGGGCACTATTGCATTTTCTAACTAACATTTTTTAGTAGTGACTTGAAGTTTGGATTTGTGCCCGGTATATGGCAGTAGGCTCACCACCTATTCCATAGTGGGACCTAAATATAACTGGTAAAACGTAGAAGTGTACTACATTCCTCTGCCTACCTCTTCGCGGATTACAGGCGTGATGTTAGGTTTACGTAAGTATTATCCTTTTACTAAAAGTCCATAATTATATTTTTTCTAGTGTCCTACCGAAACAGGTTTTTCAGCATAAACCAACACCGAACTTTCGGCCTTGGTCTTAGTTTTGGTCGAAATCAAAAATTACATTCACACATTAATTGTTTTTTACACATACGGATAATTAATAATGTCATATAATAAGAAAAATTAATAATACAATTTTGTACATAGCAAATACATATATATTTTTTTATGACATTAGGCTATGAAAAATTTTGATATAAAATTAAGGACTAATTCTTGGGAGTGAACTTTAATTTAAAATAAATAGTTAGACATAAACAACACAATTGTTCACAATAATCTTAATATCAATTAAATATTTATTTATTGAGTTGGCCGATATGAGGCGGCAAACTGAATCGGCGACCACGAATTAAACGCAAAATTTCAGCTTCGGAGAATTTTTGTCCGAAATTAAAATAGTCTTCTCGAAATTTCTCGGCCGGCACTGGAAGAAACCAAAACTGCACTTGCCATCAATACTAATTTTTGAAAACACTAGGCTAAAGTAAAAGGCATCCGGTGGCGGATTTACGTTTTTGAAAGCGAATAAAATAAAAATGTATATTCTTATGACTTTATTAACTGGTTTAATAAATACAAGGATATTGCGGATTTTCATTTTTACAAATGATATCATCTCCAAATACTGACCAATTAGATGCACACACTGTATAAAACGATTCAGCGTATCATGTCCACGCGCTGCAACAGGCTCGGTTGGATTTAGTGAATTCCACTGGAGATATTTTTCTTCAACTGCACAATAAATCGAGGATTATTGACATTAATTTTGCTTTTCAGATAGCCCCATAGAAAAAACTCCATGGGCATCAAATCCGGTGACTTTGCTGGCCACGGGAGATTCTTAAAGCGGCTTATCAATTTATGCAGAAAATTTGGATGAAGCAAATCCATAGACGTCCTTTTTCCGTCCTTTTTGTATGCGGAGTCGCCCCATCTTGCTGAAACCATGTGTGCGTCGCGTCGGGTAGGATGGATTGTGCTCGCAAATTTGGTAAAAACATTCAGGAATCATGCATACATAGTTTTCACTGTTGACATTTTCAGCTAGACCTTATGCATTTTCAAAAAAATAGGAACCTATGATTCCGTTCGTTGATAATGCGCGCCAAACAGTAACTCTGAGGCAGTGCAGAAGACGTTGATGTTTCAGTCGCAGATTACGTATTCCTAGGGCCCAGTAGCGGCAGTTTTGTTTCTTGACATGGCTATTCAGATGAAAATGGGCCGCATCGCTCCAAAAGATGTAATTTACAGTGCGCTATTTTTCCAACATCCATTCATAGACGTTTTTTCTTAAATTAAAGTCATTTTCTTAGATTTCTAATTGAATTTTAAACGGATGGAAACTTAAGTGCTTTATTAAAATTACGTGAATAAAACTTTCTGAGAGTGCCAAAGCCGCTGCTCTTTTACGTAGTGGAGTCGTGGTTTTTCACGTAAACTTCTTTCAACCTCTTGAATGTTCTCGGTGGCCTTTGATGTTCTGTTGGGTGCCGGTAAGGGGCTGTTTAAAGCAGAACATGTTTGGCGGAAACTGTGCACCCATGGTATAATCAAATTAATACTTGACCATCACTCAAGCGCCGAATATTCTAGTGGGAGCAAAATTGTTGGCGTGCCGGCACGTAAAAACCCCTCTCTTAAAAAACGCCTTAATACCGTACACACTGATGCCCCGACCACTGCGGCATCGTCATTAACAAATCCGCACTCTCGGAGCGTCGAATGACATCGCCATTCCCCCGTACCGTTTATACATTTTTGTTGTATACCTTTTCAAAAACAAATCTGCCACCAGACACCATCTATTACCTTTAAATTTGTCAGTTGGATAAATTTAATTTGTAATGTATAGCCGTAAATATTTTATCAGTGTTTTAGCCTCGCTTGACTTTTGGTTTTCGTTTAAGTTCCGCGTAACGTCACAATGTATCAGCGCTGTTAAAGGCTGTCTCATGACATAATAATATTACGCGAAGTTGCAAGAGCACCAGATTGGGCAGAAATTTTAATATACATAATTCAATTTTATTTCTTTTACATTATAGCATGAAAATTTACAGTAAAACAATTTTAAAAATATGGGTGTTGAATAATAACTGCTGTTGTCAATAATCATGGTAAAAAACAAACCTTGACATATTAAAGAGTTAAACTGGTCTGAGCTCAAGTACCTGTCAGGCTTGCCCCAAAAATACATCTAACTAGGTCACTAAGGTGTACACATGTATTCTATATCAAATTGAAGATATTTTTTTTTTAATATAATGGTATACCGCTGCTTGTGAAAAAATGGTCGGAACTTCAGGTTGCAAGCTGTTAAAAATGCGAGGTATCTAAGATAATAGAAAGAGAGCTAGAGTGCAACGCCACTCGTTAGAGAAGGATAGCGAATGCCAACTGAGCGAGTTTCTGATTCCATTGTTATTAAAAGTCCACATTTAAAAAATACCGTAATATTTAAATTTTTTTTGCGACGAAACTTTAACATCGAAAAACAGGTTTTAAGAGATGGATTATCGATATGACTGCCTCGTTGTTCGTATTGGCTACAAGTGCGACTGCCGATCGGGAGGTCCTGGGTTCAAATCTCAGGTCAGGCACTACAAATTTTTTCTAATTTAGAGTTTCTAGTAGTGGCTCTGACTCTGGATGTGCCCGGTGTATGGCAATAGGCTCAACACCTATTCCATAGTGAGACATTGCCATAGCTGGTGAAACGTAGGAGTGTTCTACATTCCTCTGCCTACCTCTTCGGGGATTACAGGCGTGACT
>DWDU01003832.1:0-11263 GCA_018245575.1 Jemadia suekentonmiller
CCACGCCTCCCGCCCGGCGGTCATGTCCCAGCCGCGGACCGTTCGATCTATGAATAATACCACAAATAAATACCGTCGACTATTGAAAATGGTTGCTTACTCTATCATGATTTGTACATACGAGCGACAAATATTAAAAAATAGAATCGAAGCAATCTGATGCACCCAGGTTTTTTCTGATGCATTCGCGGCAACATTTTTTTTAATAATCTGCAAGTTGCTTACCTACGCCACCGCTGTAAAGCAAGTCAGGCGTAGCGGCGAGTGCGAGCGCCGCGCCTACGTGCCCCTCCGCTACGTGCGTGCACTGCAGCCACGCGCTTGCGCTGCTCGCAACGGCCGCACGCTGGACGGTAACAACGCACAGTAACACATTAAACACCAGCACGAGAAATAGAATTCACTAAACATTTTGATAACTTTTTACGCAGATTGGTTGTCGATTGGTTCAACACCCCTTAAAAATATATATTAGGATATTGTATCACATTAATTCAAAATGTGTGTTATATGGAAATGAAAATGTTCAATGTAGCTTACATAATTCATGAAAGGAGGTGGCGGTTACCTTGAGCGCGAGCTCGCGCACGGTGCCCTGCGGCGAGTGGTCCTGCGCGGCGCCGGCCAGCCGCAGGAACACGTCGTCGTCGCGCGCGCGCCGCGCCGCGCCCGGCGACGCGGGCGGCGTGCCCTCGCCCGCCTCTCTGCGCACCCGGACCCACTCTTATGTCGCCTCACTCATGCTACGTGCCTTATTAATACTTTAGTGTTGTGAGTAGTGTTATTGAAAACATTGGTGTTAAACTTGACACCCATAATGGTCGACAAATATTAGGTGAGCGAGCTTATCTAGCTTCTGGGTGACTGACATAAGTATTCGAGTTTGCGATCGCTCCAGGAATATTTTGCTTTTCATTCCTCCGAAGCCAAAGCGAAGCCAGGTTATACGATGATATACACGACCAAATGAATTCCAATTTGTGATTTCCAAATATGAAATTCGTAATAACTAAAAAAACTGTAATATAACTTTACGTACCGTATGAAATTTCGTGACAATTTTATTTATGTAATGCGATGAGTTTTAGAAAACGGAATTAGAAATGCTTTATTAAATTTATGAATTAACAAAGATATTGTGTTTTTATGATGTTCGAATTCGACGTGTTTATAAGCAAGATGATTTAATAACTGCGAAGTTATCATGAACTAATCAGTCGTTATGCTTTAAAAGAATTAAAAAAAAAAACTATGACATGACACTCGTTAACCAACATTTCGGTTTAATCGAAGCAACATAGCCTGATAGTGATGAAATATTTTTGATGACCCTAAAAAGGTAATTTATGTACTTACATAAATAAACTTCTACTTCACGTGTACTCCAATATATTGTGCGTATTAAACGAATTCGAAACAATACAGAAATGGTCACCACGATCATTACCAATTCATTCATTGGTACACTGTTGAACACAGATTTTCTCTCAGTGTGAATTGAGGCGAAAACGCACCACGTTTAGGCACACTCGGCAGTGAGGATTGCAAATGTCACACGTCTTAGAAAACATTGTGGAAAAAGTTAAAGTCCTTCCAGTTTCATTACAAAATTTTCTTTCACTGTCATAGCGACGAAAATTTAATCATAAACGCTCCGAATTATTTTCACACAAGAGCGTCCTAAGCTCCAGACAACTGGACTGGGAGAACCTTAAATGTCTACTTTTCCATAAGTTGTCTATTGAAATAATCAGGGAGACATTTTTAAAACATGCGAAGTTGATTGTAATAAAACCGAACGAAACAAATATTTCACTTATAAAATAAATGGCTACAAATTCCGAGTACAAGAGCGATATAACAGCAACAGGTATCAAAGACAAAGTAATTAGGTAGCATTTCTTTCGTGTCTATCAAAGAAAATACTGAACAAAACGATTAAGACCGCGAACAGAAAAATATAAACGACTATATGGCATTTACAATGAAAGAAAACATAATAAATATTATAGTTCATATCGAGTGGTGTGTCGTGTGGAGCATGCACACTTACCGAGTTTGGTGCGACATGCGGGCAGGCAAACAAACACAGAGTTACGTACTGCCATCATTTTATTGTGCCTACACATATATAAATTTATTGGCGCGCTCAGTCAGACAATATTTACGTGCGATATACGAGTATCATCTCGGTGAACATCTCAAACAGGTCTATGAAGATTTATCCGTTGGTATGCAGTCAATGTCTCATTTAGACGTCAAAAATTAAAATTACAACTACAAATGCATATGCATATGGATTTACAATATCTATCAGTGGAAGACGCTAGAAGTAAGTTTTATTCACGTGCATTATAAAAATATAATTATTTTACATATGTAACATTTTAACGAACAAAATTGTTCACCTAGAAGCATTTCTACAATACACAGAATGTTGTAAGACGACCTTATTTATATATTGACGACAACTTTAGAAATAAATATAGCACGCTCCAAGTTGAATGGAAGCAATATAAAGCAGGAAAATATTGCTCGTCTGAAGCACCATTACACGCAAACTACAGCTGCCTTGTCCGGGTTAAAGCTTATTACTGGAGTACATTGTGACGACAATAATTCTCTAACAAACATTACTACTATATTAATAATAAAATGCAATATTTAATACAAGCTTAACAGTATCCTTTGGGTGATTAGTGACATACCTTTTCCACGTTCTATACAAAACTAATATACAGATACACTTTGATTACAAAATGATTCTCTATTAGATAAAGCACAGTAATATTTATTACCAACATACACTTTACTTTAACATCTGCGTAGAAATGATAGAATGTAGATATAAATAATAAAATTGAACTAATTTTTCGAGTTTCATTAAAGAACAATGCGATTGATGTGTTTCGGTGCATTTAAATAATCATGGTATGCACTTAGATAAACACATGGAAGTATTAGAAACAGTAATTTTGTTAAAGTACTATAATCTATCGATTAAATTAAGATTCGATTAAGAAAACTTGTCATAGAAAAAAAACAGTGAAACTCAATAGATAAGTAGCATGTTCTATGAGATTACATACGATTAGCACGAGATATAGATTCTATAAAGATGTATACATAGTATAGAATGCTAGTCAGGAATAAATTTGAATATGTAACTTTTAAATTTGAATCTTACCAGATTCAAACAGTTATTAGTCATTATACATACTTCATAGCTTGTTGCTAAGTAAACTTTTTTTTATTCAACCGAAAATTGGACGTGTACATCAATCGATAGAAATTAAGCAGTGTATCAACCAAGTTCTATTAAATGATTTATATATTAATATTACAAATTATCCGCCTACAAACGCATGCGTTCTGTATGTGCGCGCCGTAACGTAGCGCACGTCTGTCCGTCCGTGTATGGAGGACGGTTACGTGCACACTTATTTTCGAACGAAGTTCCATAACACACCTTGCGGTTGTTGCTGAATCGTAGAAATCGTCACGTAAGGAAAAAAGCGTCACGAGAATATATAAATATAAAAAATTTCAATCGGATGGAATCACATTCGGAGCTGAAGATAAAACGTAGGGTACTTCGCCCCTGACGGGGGCCCGTGGAGCGCACGCGTGCTGTGTCCTACGTCGCGGCGGCGGGCGGCGGCGCGGCGCTAGTCCTCCACTATGGAGAGGTCGGTGAGCAGGCTGCAAGCAAGGCACGCGTCAGGCGGCCGCCGCGCCCTCGACAGTTACCACTGGCCAGTGATAAATTCACTACCAGCATTTCATTATTTGGATTCGCCTAACTCGCTGGCAAGATTTTAAGTAAAACATTTACAAAAGTGAGTACTAAGTTTTCCAATGATATTTTCAAACATTGCTTGAACATGTTACATTAGTTCTGTGACGGTAATGCTTTACGGGACCGTTGTTGTAATTTTTAAATACGAAATTAATCAGATGCCGTAAAACCAATTTCCCAATTAATATAGAGTTTAAACCACAACTATAACACTATATGACAGAAAATTATTCGTTTGAAGATGTTATAAGTAAAACTTGTTATTTGATATGTATATGAAATTGATTTTTAGATTGTCAATTTATGTATATGTAAACGTTCCTTAATAAGTACAGTTTCAGTTAGTATTTTTTTAACCATGTTCTAGGCTAGCGTTTGGAGCATGCTTGCCCAGGAAAAATCTAGGCCTTGCTTTAAAATGCCCTAAGTTCTATGGGTTTAGTAACAAAGACGCATGCAGAGCGTTCCACTCCTTAGCCATCTGGATAAGAAACATGGAACTAAACTGTACTAATTAAAACAGATCACTTTTTTTTTTAATTTCCTATATGTACTCCATTGATATAATAAACGAAGTTGGATGAGACAAATGAAATTTAATTTCTTTAATAATCTATGAGATTATATTATTTTTTAATATAATGATTTGTTATAAAAATAATGAAATGACTGTGTATTAACAAAGTTGTAAAAAGTCAATTCTCAATTTATGTTTTGATTGAAACCTATTTTTATAGAAATACCCAGGAGTGTTATAGCAAAACAATGAGTACATATACCTACATCGTCATATACAGGTTAATGTTTTCTCACGAAACACAGATGATTGGCGAGGCACGAATAATTTTCTATCATAACATTGCATGTACTGTGTAGAGCACGTCCCAAGCCAATAGTACCATGCAGAGGTGGCGAGGTCGCAGGCGGAGGTATGCACTACCAACTACGAAGCGTTTGCACTCAGTTTCAACTATATACCATTCAAAATCACTAACTTTTATTATTAATGATTTAATGTGACTCTACATTGATCGTTTAATGATTTTATACGTATTATTTTATATATTTATATAATTGAACACAGTGTCGCAGGATTATTGCTTGTATAGTTATGTAGAGGCACGTTAAATCTAAAGATAATATATAAGTGTGTATAAGAGTGGAAGCGAAACTTGAAAATGAGATATAAATAAAACAGCGGTGGGAAATTGAACGCATGCGAATCAATGTGTATAATACATTTTGAAACTTGATAATAGATTTTAAAAAAAATTTACAGAACTGAAAATAGTAAAATAGAGAAGGGTCAAGTAAAAAAGTACGAAATAGAGTACTGTTTATATATCTCATGTCCAAGCGAGTCCGCGGACTAAGGGCGCAGTACGTACAAGGAGGCGGGCTTGGCCAGGCCGAGCTGGCGCCGCGCCGGCCGCGGGCTGTCGGGCGGCGCGCGCCGGCTCGCCAGCGGCGACGTCAGCGCGCCCGCCGCGCCCAGCGGCTGCAGCCCTCTGTGAGCGCGAGGGCACCGGCTCAGCTGAGCTTTACTCCACGTACTATTGTATATATTGTCTCGTTCTTTTCCATATAAATGCGTGGACACTATACGAACGGGGGGTGGATTTGACTAATTTCTTCATGCTCTGTTGTCACATTCCAAAACTATACAGGGATATATATATATATATTGACATGATGAAAAACACTTTTAAAAACGTAACGTAGTCTATGTACCACTATATTTTAAAGTAAGGGGTATTAATAGGTAATTAATTAATAGTTATCAACTATTATAGCAAAATAAATAATAATTTTAATCAACGGTTAAAACTTCTTAGATATGACGAACAATACTCTTCAAATGTATTTCAGATAATAATAATTGGATAAGATGTGATGTTTATCGTTACAATTACATTCAGTACGAAATCAACACGTCACACATTAATATGAATGTAAACTGGACGTTAAGAAATGATGATCATGAACGAGAAGAGCCGAAAGGCGCGCAGGCGCGGCCGAGTGTGCGTGCGCGGCGCGTACCGCAGGCTGCCGGGCGCGCTGGGCACGCGCGCGAGCGGCGCGGCGCGCGGCGGCGCGCGCTCCACCAGCGACTGCGTCATGGCGTCGTCGTCGCGCGCCACCACGCCCAGGTCGCGCAGCCGCACCGAGCCGCGCCGCGCCCTGTCGCGCACGCCGCGGGTAGTATCGAGTAGCCGCCGGTTGGAACTCTTATGTACTTATTGCTTATACACTACATGACGGTAATGTCAATATCGATCCTTTCATCGTTCCATTGACTAATGTGGGTCTGCTCTCAAAATAATGAAGGATCAAGTATATTATGTATTATTAAAACGTCACATCACGCCTATTATCTGCGAAGAGGTAGGCAGAGGAGTGTAGTACACTTCCACGTTTCACCAGTTACGTTTACGTCCCACTATGGAATAGGTGGTAAGCCCATTGCCATGCACCGGGCACAAACCTAAACTCCGAGCCACTATTAAAAAATCTAAATTAGAAGAATTCTATAGTGGTCGACTCGGGAATCAAACCCAGGATTTCTTGAATGGCAGTCGCGCTTACAACCAACACGATCAACGAGGCAGTCTATTATGTATTATTGTATTAAGTATAGTATGTATTTACTAATAGCATGTACTTACAAAGATAATTCATTCGACGATGAATTTAGTTTACAAATATTTCATTTGATATTCCACTCGATTTACAATTTAACAATCGATTATTATAGATCAAACGATATTGTCGCTTCAAGTAGAGTTCGTGTTGCACTTACGAGTTCCTGGAGAAAGAGTTGCTTTTGTCGTCGGGCGGCGACGCGGGCGCCGTGGCCGTCTCGCGGATGGCCAGTACTGGCGGACGCACTTCCAAAAGCGCACTGCAAAACAAATACATCTCTTAAAATAAGCTCTATGAAAATATGTTATATCAAATTATTTTACTGTGACTTATCACAATATAAATATAATTGTTTAGTAATATAATTACAAATATGCAGATAGGTGCGCAAAGATATACAATTCGATAAATTATGCGGGACTTTCATTCTACTTATATCTATTTCTTATCCTTAATAAAACATATTGACTTCTCATTGTTATTAGTTACATCCATCAAAACTTTATGAATAACGATGTGATAGATTATCTTAAAATGATGAATATTAGCTGTATTTCACAATGTGAGGAGAGTGAAATAATGCAAATTATGTTTTTCACTAAGGGACTTTTCACGGCGCTGGTGGCGGGCGCGGCGCGCACCTGTCCACGGGCGACACGGAGCGCGTGGACGTGCCGGACGACACGTGCGCCAGCAGCGCCTGCAGCGCCGGCGCCGCGCCCCACGGGTTCAGGTTCTGGTCGCCCTGCTCGCTCTCCCGCAGCGCGTTCACGTAGCGATCGTACTTGTGTTCCACCTGAACAATACACTCACAGCCATATTTATTTATTCCTGCAAGTAATTTATCCCTTTCTATTTGCTCAGGGATATAATGATTTTCAACGTGAGAGTTGGAAGTTAAAAATCACCCGTTTTTAGTATTTTAGATGAGTAAATGAATTTCGATGAGTCAGTATCTCATCTAAGCATGTGTTTGCTATGGCAAAGCGCGCAGGTAGCGGCCGTGGAGCCGTGTACGTGTGCGCACCTCGGCGAGGCGCGCGCGCGCGTCGGCCAGCTCGGCGTGCAGGCGCGCGGCGTCGTGCGCGTGGCGCAGCACGGCGCCGCACAGCCGCTCCAGCGCATAGCGCGCCGCCTCCCTGTCTATGCCGTCCAGCACGCGGCCCAGCTCGTTCTCCTCGTTCTCCTCCTGCGGGACACCGGCGTTATTCATTCATCATTGTAAATTACAGGTGACCGTGTCGACCTATATCTGACGTACCTCGTGTGTTTTCTGCTAAATCTAAATAATGAAATTTGTTTAGTACGTCAGTCCCGGAATTGAATTGAATATACGCAGTGCTCGACGAGCATGTGCCCGTACCTCGATCTGCATGATCTGGCTCTGCGTGTCGGCGATGGCGTCGCGCAGGTAGCCGAGCAGCGCGCGCGCGTCGGGGTCGGCGGGCGCGGCGGCGGCGCGGTCGCGCTCGCGCAGCTGGTGCTCCAGCGCCGTCTCCAGCTCGGCCAGCGTGGAGCGCGCCGCGGCCGCGCGCGACACCCAGCACTCGAGGCGCGCCCACACCTCGCGGCCCGTCGCCGCCGGCCGCCCGCGCCCGCGCGCGCGCTCTGCGGCACGGACACTACTCAGGGCGCAGAACAATTATACCACGTGGAATAGACAAACCTAGATATCGAACCGTACATATAGGGTATATATTTTGCTCAAAGTGAAACGTATAATAATGTTGCATTATTTCGCCTAAGAGTGACAAAAAACTTATTATCAGTAAATTGTAAGTTTTCGTTTACTAATAGTCCCGTTTATGACTTGAATTATCAAATGAAAAACACATGATTTCATAAATAATAACCAAAACACAAGTATACCATGCAGTCGTCCGGCAGCGCGACTGCTCAACTTATCCCGATGCCCCTTCCTCAGCAGCGACACCTCTTCTTGCTTTCGCTTCAGAACTTGCTCCTTCAACCTGGTCTCGGCCTCCAGCGACCTGATTAAATTGGCGTTCTTACGAGATTCTTTACGCAGCTGAGCAACCTGTTAACCAAAATGAAAAATGTATTTCTATATTCCTGGCACAGCGGTAAACTCTTTAGACGCATCTTTTTGAAAAAATGTATTTGAACTTTTTGTTAGAACGTCCACAATACAACAGTGAGAAGAAAATGTTCACGGACATAACATTTTAATTTTAACACAATGATCTGACCAACTTTTTATAATGTCTTTATTAATGAAAAGTGCAGAGAGGGTGACCATATATCCCCAATTGCCTGGCCAGTCTGTTCTTTTAAGTTGCAAAAAAGTACCTCCTTAGCTCTGGCTGCCTCCGCTTGCGCGTGTCTCTTGGCTTCTGCGCGCATTCGCTGTACCAGTTTAACCTGCAAATATAACATACATTTAAGACAGTTTTGTCATTAGCAAAATTAACGGTTTTTTATGCATATAACATATGTTCGTGTTTGTAATTTCTTGGATTATTCACTCACTTTATTTAGCGACTTGATTACTGTTTTTAATTGGGAAAAATTAAATTAAAATGATTAATGCGCATAAGTTCGAATGCATCTATGGAGAGCGTTCTTTTTCGAATGAAGATGGCGTCGGACGACAGCCGCGCCTCGCACGTCCCTTTCCCTCGCTCCCGTAGTGGTGGTGGTAGGCGACGTACAAGCGCGAAGACACATATTATAAGCGCCCACTTCACTAAGTAAGATTAAACCGTGACATGAGTCTGCCAACGTCCGCGAGTGTGAGGCGGCGGGCCGGTGGCCGCGGGCGCACCTTGTCGCGCTTGAGGTTGCGCAGGTCGGCGTTGAGCGCGTGGATGTGCGCGGCCGTGTGCGCCTGCGAGCGCTGCAGGCGCGCGTGCTCGCGCTGCGCCGCCTGCAGCCGCCGCAGCTCGCGCGCCATGCCGCCCACGCGCCGCTCGTACTCCTCCTTCACGCGCTTCAGCTTCTCGCTCGGCGGCGCCGACTGCGACGCTGACACACCGCTCCCGTTAATACCTACGTTCGTGTCGTCGGTCGCTTGCTGCCAGGCGACACGACCCACTTATAATATTCTCTATACGCGAGTTTTCGAAACTCGTAGTTACTGCTGAAAGCTAAAGCACGATCTAAAAGTACCACCTAAAATGTAACATCAAAATTACCACCAAAAGTACCACCTAATTAAAACAAAGTGCAGAACTAACCGAGCGACGCCAACACTTTGTCCCGCTCCTCGCCGGTGGCCTTGATCTGCTCGTGCAGGTGGTCGAGGCGCTGCTCGTAGTGCGTGCGCAGCGCCGCCAGCCGCCGCTGCGACGCCTCCAGCTGCTCCACCAGCCGAGCTTTCGTGTCGATGTCTTCGCTGAGGGCCGCCAGCTGCGCTGTCAGTGCGCGTTGACCTGCAGCAATGGACCTTTTGTAACATAATAGCGTTTTGAACATTAAACATTGGCTGTATACAATTCCAAAACGCTTCACGATGTATAGGTTCTGAAGTGAAATGTACCTCGTACCGATTTCTACTCGAACGACCATATCAACTGTAATCTTACTAATTCTGAAACGTGACTCATATCTAGCAGTGAAAGGTAAAAGGATTCATGACTACGATATACTAATAATTTACATCACCTTTATTTTGTATACGACAAAATAACTTTTGTACCAAATATACAACTTAATAATTCACATAATGTCTGGCAACTTTTACTTTTCACTATACAATCATTATAATATAGGTTTTGGAGTATTTAAAAGACATTATGTGAGGTGACCACAGTAATGTATGTATTATATAATAGTCATATACAATGCGACTACCAGTATCTCTGAGCACAGCAGAAATGGTAAAAACCTAAGCATTATACGTGCCTGTATGATAACTTTATTAATTCAATATAATTTAAAATTATGAATTCAATATAATTAAAGTATGTTGGAATTGCTCCCACAATCCCCTGATTTCGAGGACCTAATTATAAAAGCAATTACTTGCTACAATTTGTAACAAATTAGTCTAATTACTACGATCCGTCTATAACAATTGAGTTTTGTTACTTGTCAATTATAACAATTACAGACAGTCAATTGTAACGAATTAGCTTTAATTACTTATTACGAACCAATTATAATAAACAAGTTTCATACATTTCGCCTAACTGATTCCTAATGACTTAATTACTGAATAAATGTAATATGATTTTTAGAGCTGTTGAGAATTAAGAGAATTAGGTGCCTGCCTTACCTTCTAATCATCAGCTGGGTTGACTGGTAAAGAAAGTCACTTAGTATTAAGTCCGCCCTTTGTTAAGAACACTAAAAGATAAATAATTAAATCGATAACATTTAAAGGAATCTCACCTTTAGCTTCCTCGTCCTCTTCCTCCTCAGAGTCACTAGCCTCTTGGTCGCCGTTGGCCTCGTTGTCCGAAGGGTCAGAGTCGCCTGCACTTTCACCCTCGGCCCTCTCACGCTCCCCTATCACCGAGCTACTGACGCTTTCTGCCAATTTGCGCTGAAACTCCAGCTCTCCTATACTGCGCGCAAGCAGTTCCTTCTCCTGTCAATTGAAAATGTTCATAGGCATTACGGTGTGTGTAATTATATTAATACAAATAAGTAACATACAATTCGTAACACATTGGGGAAAAAACTTAATATAATACACACTGTTGAACCTAGTGAATAACAGCAAAAACATATAGTGTAGCTTCAAAATTAAAAAACGTAACATCACGCCTGTAATCCCCGAAAAGGTAGGCAGAGGAGTGTAGAACACTCCCACGTCTCACCAGTTACGTTTACGTCCCACTATGGAATAGGTGGTGA
>DWDU01003833.1:0-11261 GCA_018245575.1 Jemadia suekentonmiller
CGTTGATTTATAAGGATTATATTATAGAAATCTATTATGAGTATGGTTGCTAGAAGCCGTGCTCTGCGATCCCCAACCCGAATGCCCGTTGTGGGGATTAGGAGGCTGATGATGATGTTGACTGGAAGTTACAATCATAAATATATTGCCTCAACATTAACTGCCCGTGATTCAATAGTGGCAAGCCCGACTGTCAGCTTTATGGGTCCTGGGTCAAATCCCGGGCGTGTACTACCTATAGTATTTTTCTAACTTAGGATTTCTAGTACTGACTTAGTGTATGGATTTGTGCCCGACATATGGCAATAAGCACACCACCTTTTCCATTATGGGATAGAATCCTAACTAATACATCGTGGGGATATGCCACAGTCCTCTATTTACCTCTTCGGGATTTACAGGCGTGATATTACGTTATAACTAACGCAAGTATAAACAACAGTCACACATAACTACACTACTAGAAATTTAAAGTTAGAAAAGTTATGTAGTATCCGATCCGGGATTCGAACCCGCTGCCACTCGTTCGGCAGTCACGCTTGCAACCTCTCCGCCAACAAATCAGTTAGCAGCTTAATTATACATAAACAAAATATACTATTTTTCAACTAATTAAACACTTATGCCATCTGATGATAAAACGTTGCGTCCCATAGACAATAGTTCGGATAAACCACAGTTCAGACCATGTAATTGTTTCCTCGCATATGTATTGAGTTAAAACTTCTTGTGTTATGTTTTATATACTGCCTCGTTGGTTGTGTTGGTTTCAAGCGCGACTGCCGATTAGGAGGTACTGGGTTCAATTCCCAGATTTGGCACTACTAAATGTTTCTAATTAGATTTTCTACTAGCGGCTCGGGGTCTGGATATATGTCCGGTGTGTGGCAATAGGCTCGCCACCATAGGACGTAAACGTATTCCATGTAACGTAAACGTAATTGGTGAAAAGTGGGATTAGAATACATTTCTTGGCCTACCTCTTCGGGGATTACAGGCGTGATTTTACGTGTTACGTTATCAAAGTTTGATCTAAATGTCGAGATTTGTGTATACCGTTGAGATATTTGCGCAGTTCACGACGGCCAGTCCGACTAGTGATTACGTGAATCTAATGCATAGTTTGAGGATAACAGCCGGCTAATATAACGGCCATCTTGCAAACTGGAGACGGAAGTAACGTATAATTCACGGCGGTTGTGCAAATCGTCGATAAATTAATTGTCTATGCGCCGCGATGTGGCAACAGATGACAATAATAAACGTATTGTATTTTTAACGCGGTATTTAATACAATACAGCTCCGGTTTTGTTATTGCTGTATAATGAATATTGTAGTAAAATATTGTTGAACTATGCGAGCAATATTTTTTAACAACAAATTTTCATGTGGAATATATTTTTAGTGCGAACTGAAAAGTATACATACCTAAATTAAATTAAAAAATGTAATATGTCATATGAAACAATTATATTACCGTTTATGTTTTACCGCCATTTTTACATGTACAAGTACATAGATTTTATTTCGTGTATCTGTGCTTGCCATAGATAATACCTATATTAATACAGATTATAAATATACTTAATTAGTTTAATTTCATATTTCAAATAAAGATTTAAGTACCACATTTTTGACAGTTTTTTTACCGTTAAGTGTCTATGATGTTTTACGAAGGGTACGATTTGTCGTATTAAAAAATACTATGATCATTAATATTTTGGAATTTCATGAGTTTTTCTAACATTTCCATTGGTTTTTATTCACGACAAGACCAGTGCTTAGTCATATCTTGGTAAGGACAAGAATGATATTATACAGCCCTAACTGGTTCGGGGACTGGTTCCATGCATTATTTTTTTTTACTGGCATTTCAAAGGCATCTAGGTAAAGAATTCATTCTCGTTAAACAATGTTACATATCGAACTATATAATATCGAACTATGTAAATAAAAAGTGTAAGAAAGTTTAATAAACACCTTCATAAATTTAAGCTTAAAATACTTAAAAGCCTTAAGTTTAAAAGTTTAATCTTACCCTTAAGCCTAACGTATAGCTTTACTTTTATTAATATTTACTTTTATTATTAATAATAATTATTTGATTATTAAATACTCCGATTTGCATTGTTAAATTGATCAGTCGTTTACGAATTAACCAGCTAACCGATTAACCAGTTCCATCGACATTGCGTAAATCGTCATTCCCCTTAGTAATAAAATATTGTCTTAGTGCATAGACACGAAAATGTAAAAAATATCATTATAATAATTAAGAAAATTTGATCAAATTGATGGAAAAGGGGATTTGGCTCAGACCACCACACATCTACAAACCACACGCTTCTCCCTGCGCTGTTAGTCGGGAGCAATGTGAGGGCTCTCCGTTTTACCGCTTAAGACAGCTATTCAATGATGTAAAACGTTACACCATGCTTGTAATATCCGAAAAGGTAGGCAGAGGAATGTAGTACTCGTACACTCCCACGATTAACCAGTTAAGTTTACGTCCCACTATGGAATAGATGGAGACTCCGAGCCGTTACTAAAAAATCTAAATTAAGAAGAATTAGTGCCCACCCGGGATTAGAACTCAGGACCTCCCGATCGGCAGTCGCCCTTGCAGCCAACGCGGCCAACGAGGCAGTAAATAAATAAAAATTTCGTCATAAGGAAAACCCAGTGATAAGAAACGAACGGAGAACAAATTGACAGGGATTTACCGAACTCTTAATGGCTTGTAATCTGGTTTGGTAATATTTTTACATGTGACTAGCGGGGGTTTAGTTTTTTTCTTCTTATCCACTCATGTCAAAAGAATTCGTTCGGTTTTCATTGCAATGTCATCTCTCAAGTCACACTTCCACCAAGCAATCGACATTAGTAAAGAGTTATTGAAAGGAACTGATCTGAATTGACCCTGGCCAAGAACCACATTGAGGTTTTGAAGCTATATTCCGTAGCAAAATTTCAAAAGAAACGATTCAGCGGTCTTATCATAAGTTTCAATCCCACTGAAATTATTTTATCCCGATGTAAAGAGTAGTGATGTTCGATGGTTCAGTGGTTGCGAAGCGACTGCTGTTCGAGAGGCGTGGGATTCAATTCCCGCGTTGGGTACTGTTGCATTTTCCTAACATAGAATTTGTAGCTGAAATTTATAGTAGCCACTCAGATTTTAGATTAGTGCCCGGTGTATGGCAATGGGCTCACCTCATATTCCATTGGCGGAACGTAAACGTAACTGGTGAAACGTAGGAGTGTACTACACACCTCTGCCTACCTTCGGGGACTACAGGCGTGGTGTTAGATTTTTTTAAGATGTTAATAATTTTATTGGCAAACATCTGCAACAGCTGCGAAAATCCAATCATATTTCATTAAAACAATATAAATCAAAGTGTATAAACAAAATATGGAAATACCGGTTCGCTTCTAACACACGCAGCTGTTTCAAATGCACCAAGTTTACCTGCATCAAGTCGATGTATGTCCGTACACTGATATTATCAGTTGAACACAATAATATGTACCTTTGAGGAAAATAAATTGTTTGCGAACGTTTCGCGGAAGATTATTATTTATATTATAATATATTGCACAATCAATACGAAACTTAAGTGTTATTAAATATTGTAGCTTAATAATAAACCAATCTCGATTACCATTGGCAGATACACGTATGCAGTTTCGAAAAAAAGTAACTTAAAAAAATTAAACTCTGGACGTTTTTACGTAATTTTTCCGAGCTTATTGCATAAACGGGTTACTCTTTAATGAACGAAAAACCATTTTTATAACTAGTTTCGCATTTTTAACATTCACAACGCGTTAACAATTCAACTTAGTTTGGAGTATTTAGTCATGTAATAGCAACTCGTAATCGTACGAATCAAATATCTGACGATTTACCTTCATAGCTGTGTACCTTCTAATCTTCAGTAGTATTTATAATAATATATATAAAGTTCATAGCTCATAAAATTGGCGTTTAATTCCATTTCGATTCATTGTCGCGCGAGTGCTCGGCTCTCGTTACCGCCACACGTGACTGGCTACTCGTAATTATCGACGCATCAGCGTGATTATAGCCCAATTAGACAGCAAAGGGTGCGAGCGTGCTTATAGGTACCTACTTACGTGACTCGTTTGCGAATTGACCGAGTGTGGTGTTCGGTTTGGAAATTATATCAGTTTGAATATAACTGGCTGGAAATTTCTAAATTTACCATAGATTTCTTAATTGTACGCGTAGATTTAAACGACGACTTGTGTTTATCTGACACAAGAATTTTTTATCTCATCCCCCGTCGTCGCGATCAACCAATTTATGTAACATCACGCCTGCAGTCCCCGAAGAGGGAGACGGAGACGTACGCTCAACACCAACAACAACCGATTTAACCGAAAGTTAAAATAATTGCCACTGCCATGACATTGCCACTTTTCAGAATGCTTATTTTGCCGACAGATTGGATCAGCGAGTGCGCTTCTTGTCGTACTGCTGGCGGCACTCACTCACCAGCAGGTCTCGGTGCCCGCGTCGCCGTGTCCCAATGTATTCCATTATGATTCCAATGGAACAGAGCCTGGACGCTGGTACGGGACCATTTTTCTCTCCACGGACAGCACCCTGCATTCAGTATGGGTGGACGTCGTGCTGGACAGCAAAGCTGATATCCTGGGGGTGAGATATCCTTATTTTATTTTTAATTGTCTACCTCGCCGTGTGGAACTCCATCTTTAATTTTGGTCAACCATGCTTGTTTCGATGATAAACCCGCATTTACAGAACTGGATCGGGGACGTCACCACGTCAGACAATATAGACTTCAAAATAGAGAACACGAAGAGAAAGATACATCCCGGCCCAGCAGAACAAGTGCCATTCTTTGTGCAATACAATAAATTCAACAAAGTGCCCAGATTGAAGGCAATAAGATTGAATGGTCGCGAAATATGCAATGCGGACAATCCACACTTAACGACCAGTAGAACGGTTGCGTCGGGACATATCGAAACCCCTGAAAGACCAACTGACTCTCGACAGGATGACTCTAGACGGGATGACCCTAGACGGGATGACTCTAGACGGGATGACTCAAGACCAAACACACAATATAACGAGCCAGAGGTAAGGCCAGGGGACAACCCTATAACGAAATCAATTCGAGGACATTCTGCCGAAGATATAAGACCAGTTTACGTTCCAGATCAAAATAGTCCACGCGATCAACACTATGTAAACCCTTACAAAATGTAAGTAAAACTTGCTTATTTATTATTCTATTATAAAACATACCTATACTATAAGCCCTACTATTATTTGTACTTTCTTTTCATAATATAAATATTTTATAACAGTAGTTAACTTCTCGGATAGGTATAGTTTAAATAGGTCTCGGCTGATGGAAGCCCTAAACCTTAGTCGTGCTTATTTAAGTGAACTTTTTGAATGTCGGACTGTCAGTTTCACCACAATTAGGAAAGGTCACAACCAACACAGAAAGCTCCTCTAGAAGAGGAATTAAATAAAAAATATTTATTAATCAATGTCAACGTACTAATACCTATCTTAATATACGAATACCTTCACTAAGGTCTTACCTGGCCCGCGTGTCAACAAACCTGTTCGCGTTTGTATTGCCTTCGAATAGCCTTCGAATAGAATAATAAGAGGCTAGCATCGATCGCGGTGATCCAGGCTAGACAAGACGAAGCAATGAGTACCGAGTATTTGGCGATATAGCACCAGTTATAGCTAAGCAACGCTTTACGCTTTAAAACATCATTAAAAAATTTATCTTTATTTCCGGTCACCGTGTACATAGAAAGTACATCGTTTACCATGGCTGTGTATTTTAGCATTTCGACTTGGTTATCATAAAAGTATATGATAATTAGAATAGGGGTGAGTGAATTTAGGTTTTTGAAAAAAAAAAATCCCTACACCGTTAAACATGATACATAATGCTGTTCATTTGATTTGACCACGTCACTTTTGTGAGATCCAAACGATATACGAATTAAATACAGCTAAATACAAAACAAAAATGTTGTAAAACGAATGAGATCTATACGAGAATTCGTTTAAAGTTATTAATTTTGTCTACAGCTATTTAAATAAAAACATAAGTACCTATAGACAAGGAAAACGATAATAAAAATGTTGTATTTTCGAAGCAAAAGCTGCGTTTTGTATTTTTTATATTTTTATTTTTATTCCTCTATCACCTAACAACAGCTCGCCCACATGCCCGCGTCCTAACGTCCTCGGTAGCTTATTTCCATTTGTTACATGTTAACGAAACTCTTTACATGATTACTTACCGTAGTCGTCAAAATTATATGGAAAACATGTTAAACGAGACTTGAAAAAAGGAATTTAAAAATTCATATTACAGCCTAGGTCTTTGTAGACGTCCAAAATTTCCTCGAAATTATTTTTATAAACTATGGACCTACTCCTTTACTTTATGAAAAAATTTGCTATTTTAAATTTTATTATCACGTTATCAAGTTTTCCATTTTTAATCAAGTGTCCTGGGGTCGATTCTCGTGAAAATTCCCGTTTTAACTGAGCATAAAATGAGCTCGGGAAATATGTACAAAGATATTTGAAAGTATTGCTTTTACAAACTGTTCGATCAAGCTAAGTTTGATGAAAATTGGGGAAAGCATTGGAATGCATTTTGAGTTGCGCTCTAATATGCCAATCAAATTTTTCCTGTGAAATATCGTATAATCATGGAGCAAGGAGCAAGCATATGATTTTTAAATTATCGTAAATTAACAATTTGTAGTTGGATATATTTTTATAACGAATTTTATAAATACATAGTGGACCGTGATTGATGAAACGTGAGAATGTACTAAACTCCTCTGCCTACCGCTTCAGGGAATACAGACGGGACGTTACGGTTACATTCGAACGTTAAAAATAATATTTTATTTGAAGCGAATAAAAAAGAATGGCTGATGAAAGAATGACGAAACAGAAATACAATGCGAATGTTGACGGACGCAGGTGCCGAGGGAGGCCAAGACTCACCTGTGTTAAACAAACATGCCAGATACTGGCTGTTGGGTTAGTCAGAGGTCTAAACCGACCTTCATGTATGAAGAGAGTGATGAATGTGGAGGAGGCTTGGCATTCTGTAAGGATAGAGATATTTGGCACTCGGTGCTCTATGCCGTGAGGGACCTGGCGTAAAGATATGGTCCATTGCGGGGTAGGCAGAGAGCACAGAGAGCCAAATATCTCTATTCTTGCACACCTGTCGTGCCTCTTCCACATTCATCACTCTCTTCATATCACTATCTTCTCTCTATGTATATATGTATCTAAACAAATAAGCATGTGACGTGATACATTATAAGAAAGCTTTCATTTGGCATTTGTTTTGACCATTTTGTTAAATTATAAGTCAAAATTTATACGTTTGATGGGAAATGTCAATGAAGGATTATGATTTTCAGCTCATTTAATATATACTGGTTATTACACATGCCTGCATTTACTCAATTTCTGTACAATGTTCCATTCTTTTGGCAGTTGATTTAAAATATATTTCAAAGTTACTCGAATCGAAGTAATTGATAAAGCAGTGATAACCTAGTGCTTTTAAATTCTACATATTTTTCACATCGGGAACCCGGTTTCATATTCTGATGTACACCTCGTTACAAAAACGACCGTTAAATCTGTATATATTCATATGTATATTTATATTGCTGTGTACATACTTACATATTTATATCGTATAATATCTTTGATATATAATACGTAATATTATAACTTGATTTTTTCGAATGAAGTTAATGAGATGACTACTCCAAGTCTCGCCATCGCCTGGATTGTTTAGTGCAAAATAACAATGGACATTATGTCCACCCTTTACTAACAATAATAAATAATAAAACAAATATTTGTCTGGCGAGCCAATTGAACGGTTGCAAAACTTCTGTGAACTAAATATCTTAAATTAATACAGCCAGCATCACTATTTCACGTTTAGGCAAAAATGTTCACAGTAGTGGGGGCCCGGTAGCAGCCCAGACCGTGACCCAGCGGCCGGGACAGCAGCTCACCACCAGCTCTTACCGGCCTAAACCTACCACCGCCGAAGAGGATGAGGACGATTTTTATGAGGAAAAGTATGTACCGAATGTACGGACATTCCAAATTCAAACTGCTCACGCAAATTCAATTTTTTTATTACGTGGGTATTCAAAAAACTGAGATATTGGAAAAAGAAATCAGATTGTGTATTAAAACGTCACCGTATGGTTGTGTACACCGTTAGTTTGCAATCAGTTGCGCGAACTTATCCAAAAATACTGTTGAAAAATTTCTAAATGTTCACTGGTTCATGCATATCACAATTTTATTGACAATATAAAATGTCAGTAGGTATGGTATACTTTAAAAGAACGTTATTTGTGTTTATAGGGTTAAATACAATTATAATCAATATAATAATTAATAATTAATAGTAATTCGCGGTATTTTTCGTAATCCCTTGTCAATTCTTTGTAGATTCGTACTTACGTAAATGAAGCATAATTCGCCTGTAATCTAATAAACAATACCTTCAGTAATAATTACTTATAGTACAGATATTATCTCGTGTGTGCCACAAGGTTATCACTGTTATTTCGTCAGAGTATATGAATAGTTATAGAAAATTTTCCACAGTGAAAATTTTCGTGAAATAATAGTCGTCTATTGAAATGAACTGCCTCGTTGGTCGTGTTTTTTTTGATTCCCAAAGAGGCAGGCAGCGTAGTACAGTCCCACGTTTCGCCAGTTACGTTTACGTCCCACTATGGAATAGGTGGTGGTATGGAATAGGTGATATTCGACAGAGAAACATTCCAATCATGACAAACAGAAGAATTTAAAGACCACTTACAAAACCTGCTAATAGACAAGTTGTTATGCTCGTAATGAATTTTTAATCGATTAAGTATTCATTGACTAATTATATTTTAATGAGCAGAATGAGAAACATAACATCACGTCTTAACCCCGAAGAGGTAGGCAGAGGAGTGCAGTATGCTCCCACGTTTTACCAGCTATATTCACGTCCCACTAAGAAATAGGCGATGAGATTGTTACAATTCGCATTTCCTTTTGTGTGTTGTCCTAATATTTATATTGTGGAGATAGGTAACATCGTAACATCACACCTGACATCCCCGAAGAGGTAGGCAGAGGAATGTAGTAGGTACCTACAGTCCCACATTTCACCAGCTTGTGGAGATGTTTATGTTAATCATTAATTTACAGAAAACCCGACCAACAAGACTATTTCGTTCGCGGCGACGCGACAATACTCCTGCCAGGTAAACATGTACGTAGTGTTATAAAAATTTATTAAAATTTATTATATTTTACATTAAACTCCTGTAATGTTTCTCGTCAGCGAATGTTATATGATTGTTTTGTAAATTCTGTTGCAGAAACAACCGGCGGTAACTGTGACACAGGTGAGACACGTTTACGTAAAATTGTAATACAATTTGTAGCGGTTTTACTCCTATTTTTTGACGTTAGTGTGGTTTATTTGACCTTCTGTAATTTCTATTACAGGCGCCGCCAGCAGAAGACGTAAGGCTCGATTTAATTTATGACATCTTAGATTTAAAATGATTAAAAATATTCTTAAAAAGAGGAGATTGGTAAGAGAAAGCTTGTTTATAATATGAAAATGCAATAGCTGAATCTGTGGTCAATTTACAACTAAAGTATCGGTCACTTGCTTTGAGATTAGCATGTCCCAATTCTAAATTATGTGACCAATCAAAAGCAGGTCTAATTCTACCAAATATACATGACATCATTCACATCTCATATGAATATGTGAGAACGTATATCATCTTAATATTTCATTACGTTAAATTATGCTCTACTCGGCTATAACGTACGATAGTTGGATAACATCGACGTAGCGTGCATCTCCTTTGTGTTTGTTTCTTCATCTCTATAAAATAGCAATTATTGTATTTACTGTCATATTGTTTTATATATGACAATGGCATATCAGAAGTGACGAAGACAATGTAACCGCTGTTCATAATGAACACGGAAATAACGCTGTAGTTTTTCTCAGATTTTATTGTACGTCGTTTTACGATTAGTGTGAGGTTAAGCGCATAAATCAACTAGGCACTTGCGAGGCTCCGCGTCTGACTCCGCTTGCGACTGAGCCCTTAAGACTAAGACTTGCAATCCAAGAGGTTTCCTTGGACACCGTGGTGGAGGCACCTGTCTCGAGCTACAGACACCTTCGACGCGATATTTTACGTTATTACAACGAAAAATCTCGTTCTAGTGTGACTTATAATTGTTGCTAATCTTACAGTGCATGGAATTTTAGCACTAAAACACAGTCCGAGGACGGTCAGATGATCGTTGTAGTTCATATTAGGTATACATCTGAGTAGTGGGTAGGTATCTGCTTGAAATCAGGGTGAGCTATAGGTCTCCAACTTACCACGATTAGAAAAATTTAGAAGAACGATTTAGAAGAATTTTTTACTATTAAAATTGATCTAGGCTAGTATCACTCTTATGATAATCAATTTTCATACAATTATATATATTTCATTTATATCTTGTATGACGACACAAAATCTGTTGTGGAGTAAAAAAGCGTTTGTTTTTTAATCGTTGTATAAACCATGTAGGATATTCAGAAAGATGTGTCGCGGTTTTACATTGCTGATTTCGATATAATACCTATAGATTTATGTGACTATTTAAATAGAGCTGATAATGTCTGTTTATTAGGCACGCCCATCTAGGTTCGCTATACGAGTTCCTATTTCATAAGCTCGCGCCGATTGCAGCGAGGTCGCGGCGGAGCGTCTCGAGTCTTCGCATGTAGAATCAAGCCGACACACATGTATAACCACTCACGAAACATTGAACACCAAAATGTTTGTTTAATTATATTATCTCTTTCGCAGGCTGAATGCGGCAAAGTGATTCAGAATCCCATTCCGTTGGTGGTTAACGGAAAGCCCACCATGGACGGCCAGTGGCCGTGGCATATAGCTTTGTATCAAACAAGGGTAAACTATTATATTAAATATTATATGAAACTGCTGACTAACTGAAACTTATATACTGCCTCGTTGGTCGTGTTGGTTGCAAGTGCGACTGCCGATCGGGAGGGCCTGGGTTCGATTCCCGGGTCGGGCACTACAAAAATGTTCTAATTTAGATTTTCTAGTAGTGGCTCGGAGTCTGGAT
>DWDU01003834.1:0-11261 GCA_018245575.1 Jemadia suekentonmiller
AGTGCCCGACCCGGGAATCGAACCCAGGACCTCCCGATCGGCAGTCGCACTTGCAACCAACACGACCAACGACCAACGAATACATCACAGTATGAAAAATAGTCATTATCTCAATAACACTCAACATTATCAAAAATTGGAAAATAAAACCGTTTTTGCCATTTGATATTGAAACATTTATTTTATCTATACACAAAATACAGTAACCTTAACAATATTCTTGTTATGCTTTAATGGTCTTCTTGTTATTCTTCAATATTCTTTAATGTTCTGTTGATCATTCTAACGTTACTTGGAACCATGTCAATTAAAAAACTCACACCTATTATACAGATTTTTCAAAATTGTAATAGCCAGAATAACTTTTTATAATCATATGCAGACTGCTGAAACCTTCGGCTTGTATTCGTTTAAAAATGTAAAAAAATAATGAAATGTAGTTACATATCGTACGTAAATAATGAGCGGGAGAGAGAGAGACGAAGCACATTAGTGATTTCTGTACATTTTCTACACAAAATACGCAGTTTGTAAACTATACATTGAAGCCGACAAAGTAAAGTACGTGATTGTGCTGTTTGTACGAATGCTTTAAATTATAAACGTAACGTCACGCAGGTCAAACTAGTAACGTAACTTAACGTCACAAAGAGGCGACCCGAAGAGGTAGGTAGAGAAGTGCAGTACATTTCCAAGTTTCGCCAGTTACGTCTACGTCTCTTTAGGGAACAGGTGGTGAGCCTATTGCCATATACTGGGCACATATCAGACTCCAAGCCATTACTAAAAAAATCTGCTAGAAAATCTAAGTGCGAAAAATCTAGTAGAACCCGACCCGGGATTTGAACCAGGACCTCTCGATCGGCATTGGCGCTTTAAATCAATGCGACCAACGAGGCAGTCAATATAATTATGTACTTGTACAGGTATAGTTTTAAAATGTAGTTGCAAAATTATTCTTTAAGTGCCTGTTTACAAATATTTACAGTAAAACCTCGAGTTTATTCTATATTTATAATTTGCTTCATTGAAAATTGGACTTTAGCGACTTGTGACAAAAAATTCAAATTTAATTATAATTTAATTGACCGTAAATTATCCGATACAATATAGGGCGGGCATGTTATACTGGACAATATATGATTGCAGAAACAGTAACATATTTTATTTCATACATAATACCCAATAAAATGGCGTAAAAATATAACCATAAATAATCAAGATAACAAAGAAATCTAATAGATAAAGTCGTGTTCCCGATGAACACACATTTGTAAGCTATTAATGCCTATATAAAAAAAATTAATATAAAATTATGGCCTTAATTCAGTGAAATACGTTACAGCATGATTTTTAACCAGCGATTTTAGCCAACAATATTTGCAATGTACACCTACACTATGTGATTGAGGTCAGGCATGGGTCATGATGAGAACATTACTGTTCATTGTAGACAAAATTACAAACTTGGATGCCCTTGTAGATATGTATTTAAACGAATGACTATATAACGTTAGTATTGTCATTTTTATTCATTGTGCAAATACTTTGTTACATTTTTATTACAGATAACCACTAGCTTGCGACTCAAATGAATTATTATCCATTCAGTATCAGCACTATGGTGTGCACTTCGCAGGTACGCGGATTTCATAACCCTTACAAAATTAAAAATAGTGTAAAATAATCCCTCCAAGTATAAAGCAACTAGGAATAATTATCATTTAACAATAATCCAAGGGAAATTAATGTCATGCTGTTCAATATTAATAGTAATCAAGCAAGATTCAAATACAAGGAACATAGATTATTTTATTATAAACACATTTGGAGCATAATTACAATAGGTATAAGACATTTAATACACTATTATATTAATACAATAAGTATAAGACAATAAGACAGTTCTTACAAATACTAATTTTTAGTACACTCAAGAAACCAACAAAAATAGTATATTTTCATGAAAATATCTATATAATATGTGAAATCCACGGCGTACCCGCACCATATTGCAGTACAACATACAATACAGTATTATTTATTGCCCACTAATTTACAATAAGGAAATATTTACAAGAAACAAAATATAACATACAATAGGCGGCCTTATCCCTCTGGTAGCGACTTCTACCAGGTAACATATTTATGTACAGCAGGAAAACAATTAAGGAGTAAATAGGGTATGGTGTGCTGAATATGTAAGATGACATAAAACATTGATAACAACACAGCCCATATAGCACGCAGCAAGTGCAAGATGGGATAGATAACAACTAACCACCTACATAAAATCAACACATGAACATACATATGTATCCAAGTAAAATTCTCAAATTAAACACTGTTATCTTTGCTATAAAAAAAGCACAGCTCTGTAGGAGAACTATGTCAGGGTGACATTCCTTTTAGTCAAACAACCCATTTCTCTTGTATATAATCACAAAGACAACTGCAACTCTGTTAGATATCAGACAAATGTGTTCTTAACTTTGAAGGCCAAGTCAAATAGTTGACTTCCTTGAAATCTATTACACTATATACTATCTAGCGGAATATAGTCTCTAACACAAAACACAGGTAAGCAAATTGTTGAACTCCTTACTGTAAACGTGCATCTGCCTATCTGGAAATGCTTTGACTAAATTAATTACATTTTTTGTCATCATCATCACAATGTCTACTTCTTGTTATTGAAAACTGTGCACAAATACGACATCAAAAACACCTAACACCGCTAATACCCTATTCGTTTTTATATTTAATATTACTACTAGTGTAATATTACTACATTAATACTAGTGCTATTAGAAAAACATTAAAATAACTTATCTAAAAGAGACCCTTTGAATTTTTTTAAAGTTCGCTCTTCCATCAATTTTAATTTTGAATCCAAACTATAATCAGTCTCTGAAATCACACTGGGGGTCATTTCTGTCTTGTTGTCTTGGTCCACATCACTCTTATTAACATCTACCTCCAAAGTGTTCTGTTCATTTAAAACTACATGTGTTTCCGGATTGTCTAATTCCACTTTCACATCCATGTCTTCCTTAACATTATCTATATCTTCCTCTTTAATATTCATAACTTCCTCTTTAATATCAATAACTTCCTCTTTAATATCCATAACTACCTCATTCATGTTCGTTACTTCTCCATTAACGCTAATGGAAAAAAAGGTTTTAATTACAGGCATGCAGGAATTTTTCGATGGAGTCATTGAACGATTAACTTGTTCATTATCTTTTGGGTCGATTAACGGCAGAAGTCTTAGGTTTTTAGCATTTGATTCAATATCTCTATCCTCAATAAACTCATTGGACAAAGTTTGGAAATTTTGACTGGCCTGCACAGATGGGTCGTTTTCAAGGCGAACAATGTCGTCTATAGCTTTACTAAAATTGACCGAGCTGTCTGTACTTCCTTCATCGGTTTTTAAACCTCCTAACACACTTTTTTGGGCAGTTTGAGATGTGTTACTTAGATTTTTCAGAGCAAGATTTAAATTGCTATCAGATTTCAAAGGTTCATTGTCGCGTATGAAGATTTCGACATCCATTTTAAATTCTTCATTGTCATTGTCGGTCTTAATGTTCTTTGTACTGATTTCAACATTATTATGATCGTTGAAGTCTTTACAATCATTATTCATAGTGGTGTTGTCGTAATAAATAGAACATGGAGTAAAATTCCCAAGGAGCTTTGACAATATAGGACTTGTTTCGTTGTTCACCCTTGAGCGTTTTATTTTTGTCCCTGATGCATCTTTGTTCTTCTTTGATACCATTGGTGTTGCTTCGAGATCTGGTTCATGTGTCCGCTAAAAACAATTTGAACGTTAGAATTACTATGTTAGAGTTACTATGGTAAGTAAGTATAAATAAATACATCACTACATCTTTGCGAATAAATAGGAATGATGTGTAAATTTTCAATTGCGAGACACTACCAAAGGAGCAACATAAATAATTGTATATTTTCATATCACCCACCTTTTCAGCTATGAAAGAGTTCACATTTCTTTCAACTAGAACAATGTTCTCCAATATTGCGTCTAGGGTTAGTTTATCGATGAGCGCGTCTTGATTACTAACTGGTTTATCAAGAAATTGCAGGATTAGATTATCGGCTTGTGGGTACAGCCACTTGTACAAGGAACATAGCATTTCCCGTTCATTCTGGAAGTACATAGTTATAGTATTTTTGTAACTTGTTTTACCTATTACCTTCTATTACCTACACACATATTTACCTTGATGTCTACTGATGTGATCCATATTTTGAAATCTACTTTCAAAGGACATTTAAGAAACTTTTCGCTAACTCGATCGCTATTCACAATAACAATGCTCCACTGTCGCTGGTCAAATGTGTTTACATCTTCAATATTCTTTATATGAATGTTCTGTTTTGTTACAAATGTACCTGTTGACTGTTCTGGTGTCGAATCTGTAACAATTAAATATGATCAATTCTGAAATTATCATTACATTATCAATTTTTTTCAATACACATTGTCGATTTGTACTTAATGTCTAAATATACAGTTGTACAAAATTACAAACTGATTAGGTTGTATCTTTGTACCTTGGTTACTCTTGGATGGACAAATGCTATATTTGATTATTCACACATAACTTTTATTCAGAAGTGTTTGTCCAAAATATAAAGTTCCTCAAAAATAAAAAGTAACATTATACCACTGTCTGCACATTACTTTTATTCAGAAGTATTTGTCTAGAATCTACAATATAAAGTTCCTCAAAAATAAAAAGTAAAATTATACCACAGTCTGCACATAACTTTTATTCAGAAGTGTTCGTCTAAAATATGGAGCCTGTAACATCAACAATAGAAAGTAAAATTATACCACAGTTTCTGCAATACATATATTAAAAAAGTAACTGCGAGATTTGAGCCCAGTAACAGTAAACACATGTCATTTTCTCTAGTTACTGTAATACAAATCTAGCTGCACAGTGCAAACATTCAAACATATGGCGGGCACATTCATCTGTTACTGTCCAAATTAGAAACTCACCATCACTAATATTCATCAAGTTGGTGACTGTGTCCATCCAGGCTTGTTCATCATGACCTTTGTCACACACAATCAGGATTGGCTTGTTTAATTCGTCACAGATGGCAGCGATGAAACTTTCCACTTGCACTAGAGCACTGTAGTCTGGGGGATAGTTTAGGATCACTCCAGGATTTAACTAAGTGGAAACAGAATAAAGGTACACTTTATATATACAATAATAGAGGGACAATCGTAAACACACATTATTAAAAAGTAAACTTACAAAGTTACTAATTTTCACTTAGATTAGGGATGCCAACTCAAATTTTTAAATCTAGGATTTGAAGTCAGAAAAGATAGGACAAATCAGTTTAAAAATCAGACACACTAGCAATAATTAATGAATAGGTATATAGTGAAAATAACTTAAATTACATTAAAGTAATAACCATATTTATATCACAAGGATTGCAAATGGGTAGGCACGTTTAAGAATATGTGACCTTATCAAGGTGTTAAGAAAACCAGGAGGCTGCTCATAAACTTTGCAGGACATCTCAGTATACTACAAAAACCAGAACATGTCTTAGAAAAACAGGATGTTTGGCAACTAACTTACATGATATAGTGACATTATTATAGAGAGAACAATTTGAAAGAAAAGGTAATAAGAAAAATTAAATGTCTTACTCTCTTATACTGGTTGGACAAAAACCCTATGCAGTCCATCTTATGTTGCCCCAGACCCTTGCAGTCCATAGAAATATTTCCAGAGGTATCCTAAAAAAGATACAGCCTATTAGTCAGGATATTACATGATCCAGTCATTTTTGTACTCTCTTTGGACTGTATCTTGAAATGATTAACAGAATAGATAATAGGCAAGCTCAGGATTCATAGTTTAGAACAGTGATTCCCAAAGTTGGCTACATCTCGACCAACTACTACAAAAACTTCCAAAAACAACATAACAAATACCAAAAAAAATATAACAATATGAATGTGTTTTAAATATAAATATCACTAGCTATAACGATGAAGGAAAATATCGCGAGAAAGCCTGCTTATCTTAGAGTTCTCAAAAAAGAAATTATTCTCTAAGGTGTTTGAAGTCTGCACTTGGCCAGCATGGCAGACTATGGTCTTAATCATCTCATTCTCAGAGGAGACCAATGTTCCAACAGTGGAACGATAAAAAGGTCGGAAAATAACAATGCGATTTTAGCCCTGTTTAAACCAGAATGAGAAACCTTTGTTCATAGTGTTTTTTTTTAATCAATACATTATTATTAATTGAAGATTTATTTCTTATTTTTTGACGTCATAGTATCAGCTTCAATTTTAGTTACTTTTAATGTCAACGAGTGGGTCACGACCCATACTCCAAAGAATGTTGGCTTAGAACAAATATTGACATATACTTATTACTGATATAATAAATACACTAGATGTACGATCGAGCACTGCTCGGATGCTACTGTTTTGGCGCATTATGTCTCGACGCTATTGTTACTCTAGGCGGTTCGCGCGCTGCTCCTGTCTCCGCGATCAGCCGCTAAGACGCACGCTGCCGCACGTATTGCAAGTAGCGGTCACGTTGCTTGCCTGTTTCAGCGGCCGGACTTTCTGACGCACGCTGAAGCAGAATGTTTGAAAAACAGGATCTTTCTACATATATAATTTCTTATATGTTTTTTAAACATCATGTGTTAACAGCTCGGAACAACCGTTCTGATGATAGTATTTGTTGAGAGGAATCCTGGTTAGACCGACTATGATCAAGGTTTTCTTCAGACTGTTTTTGTTTACACGAAATTTCAGAAACAAGGTTATGTTAATTATCATTACCTAAAATTTCCTTCAAAAGAGTTTAGGCTACGAGTGTGAATAAAGTTAAATACTTTTTGATTTTTAGGCATTGCCAAGTGTAAGCGTAGGTTAATAACACGCATATCACAAATTACATGTAACTAAGTACTCAAAGCTGTACTTTCTTGTCTTTAAAATCACAACAAAATAACAAAAAATAGCATTTTCAAGCAGTCGTTCTTTTTTGTGCATAACAAACCATTAGAGAATATTGAAAATATGCTACTTAATGTAATTATCCTAGTAAATAATAGCGTATGAAAGCCTATTTCTTTAAAACTTCAAGATAAATAAGCTTTTTTTTTATAAAAAAAGAAAATACAATGTTTTTTCAAACTTAATCAACACAGCCTGGTCGCCTGCCACGTTGGTCGTGTTGGTTGCAAGCGCGACTGCCGATCGGGAGGTCCTGGGTTTAAATCCCAGGTAGGACCCCACTGATTTTTTTTAATTTAGATTTTCTAGTTGAAGCTCGGAGTTTGGAAATGTGTCCGGTAGACGGCAATAGGCTCACCATCTATTCAATAGTGGGACGTAAACGTAACTGCTGAATCGTGGGAGTGTAATACATACATTCCTCCGCTTACCTCATCGGGGATTACAGGCGTAATGTTACGTTTTTAATCAACAATTGGTTATTACTTTGGTGACGTCACCCGAAAGTAAACACTACAGCTTGTACGTTTTTCGACGTTATCATACATTTTGCGCTAATTCTAAAATAATTTCCTAATAGTTTACATAAATTTGATATCTAAGAGTTCCCTGATTTATTTTTCATATAAAAATGATAAGAAATTTTGTGAAATCTGATAGCAGTAGCCTACTTCAAATAGATTTCTTTGTGATTGCACTTTTCTTCAAAAACAATGCAGATTTCTATGCTGCGGAGCTCAAAAACGGAAAAACAATAAGGTAAATCTATTAAAAAATGTTTATATTCACGCCGACCTTTTCGAATTCTTCACGTTCTTTGAGAAGATCCCTTTTTTGTCTTTTCACAAACATTTTTCGAGAAAAAATACCATCATGCAGTCGTGTTTTGCGACCCCCCTGGCAATTAAATTTCAATGGCATAGCTTTATCTGCCAAAAGTAAATTCTTACTGAAGCCCATTTTGTACTTCAAGTAGTTTTTTGTGTCTTTTTCCATCTACAAAACAAAATTGTTGACGCTTTAAATATGAGTTGTTATACCTATATTTTACGGTACAAACATTCTAATCTATGTAAAGACAGAAAATGTACATAGTTGTTAGGTTAGATATTAGATACAAAAATTGATGTTCTACATTGTTTTTACATTCCATATTAGGACGTAAACGTAACTGGTGAAACGTGGGAGTCTTCTACATTCCTCTGCGTAGCTTTTCGGGGATTACAGGCGTGAAATTACGTTTTTTTTATATTCTTCTCTTGGTTTACAGTAGGTAATAGATATTTCAAAAGTAATATCAACACAAATATTACTCACGTCGAAGTGATCTTCACACATAAACACATTTGAATGAGATACAATGCTCTTTGGGTCTCTTCGTGCTAATTGTAACCACTTTATTCGCCTTTTTGGATCCGTTGGAACAGAAACAAATAGTTTTTGCGGACTTTTAATAGACGTATTTGTACATTGTGGCACTACACACCATTTATACACCATTTTATACAATAAAATACTCAAAATCTCCGTAGATCACTACAGCTGTACTACCATGTACTACTATTTACTTGCGTGTGACGCACAGTTGTCATATGATCGACGCCATTACAGAAACTGCGTTAACGGCGCTATTTTGCGTATTTAATATTTAGCTATTGTTTTAATTGAAAATACGGCATACCTTCAAGAAATATTAATGCAGTGTGCTTATAATGTGACAACTTTAAAACAATTTTCAAATATTAACGAAATATCATATTGGTAGAAGTTTTTTTTAAAATTGCTATTGATAACAAGATAAGTTCATTGCCGCTATTGGCTATTTATATTAAAAGAGATAGAAATGTAAATCAGTGCTATCTGTATTTGAATAGCTTGTATTTTAGAGCAGTGATAGGTATCTGTTTTTAAATAGCTTACATTATATGCGTTAGTTGAATACCAAAGGTTTTTTTTCTTCTTCAAGTGCCTCTCCGTCTAGTGAAGGTCGGCAATCACTTTTTGGAATCTGTCCCTATCTTTTGCGTGGTGAAATAATTCTGGTGCGCTCGCAATACCAGTCCACTTTCGTTACTGAGCCACGACTTTGTTCTTCATCCAACTCTCCTTTTGCCGGCGACCTTACCCATCAAAATGATCGCAAGAGCCGATATCTATCATGTCTGAGCACGTGACCGAGATATGAACTTTTGCACTTCTTTATTCATTCCAAGGGGAAAGAGTTCCCGTTTCTGTTGGACTCACTGTAAAACATCCTTGTTGGTGGCCCACATTTCGAAAGCTTCAATATGTTTCTCGGCAACTATTTTTGCATTTCATGACTCGCATCTGTATTGAATTATGAGCCATATGTAAGAGAGGTAGAGGCCAGCCATAGCCAGTGTAGGAGACGAGTACGCAATCCGATTTTAATATTTTGGTTGCATAGAACAGTCCTCATAGTATTGAAGGCACCACGAGCGATCTTAATTTCGGGCCTTACTTGCGAGATTAGGATCCCAGTCTTCGTTCACCCACATACCTAAATATTTATAAATACGCACTCGCTCGATTATTTTTTACTCAGTAACAAATAGCATTACATATGATGTAAACATAGATTCCATCAACCATGTGAAAATGGATTATTGTCGGAAATTAGTCAAAATTATTTATTAGAGCTGTTTTATTTTTATTTATTTTTTGGAGCAACTAATTACATAGCTGTACATCCAAATGATTTGAAACTTGATAGGAATATTTCATTTGTCACGTATGTGTTACCTAAGAACGGATTTTTGGACATTCCGACGCTAAAAGGGAATAGGGGTTCAAAGTTTGTATGTAACTTCGTCAGTTTTTAAGTTAGCTGACATTTTAGATTTAGACTTTCCAAAACAAAAAACATGTGTTTTTGAAAATTTCATCCTTAAAGTAATCAGTAAAGAAACTTAATATTTCAGTAGGTATGCATAAAAATATCGACTGCTTTCAAATACTTTTCTTTCTTTCTAGACAGCAATAATAAGGTTAATTATTTAGTTTACAATATTACGTAACATAATCAAATTCAAATTCAAATGTCATTTATTCAAAATTGCTTCAATAGAACACTTTTTGTACGTCAAAATGAAGCTACCACCGCTTCGGAAAAGACCTCGCTATGGGGAAGAAGCGGCGAAAGAAATTCAATAGGCGTGCTACTGGATTTCTTAAGCTAAGCACTTATGGTAAAATATAAATCATAATTTTAGGCCTTAGAACTAACATAATTTATCACGTCTGTAATCCCCGAAGAGGTGAGAGGAGGATTGTAGAACACTCCTACGTTTCACCAGTTACGTTTACGTCTCACTATGGAGTAGGCGATGAGCCTATTGCCATACACCGGGCACATATCCAGACACGGAGCCAGTACTAGAAAATTTAAATTAGAAAATTTTAATAGTGCCATACTTAGGATTTGAACCCAGGACTTCCCGATCGGCAGTCGCACTTGTGACCAACACGACCAACAAAGCTGAATATTATTTTATAATAATTTCATAATAAGTTTGTTTATTCACGCCATTCGGCGCATTACATTACTTGTTACACGTGTTACACGTTGTTGAACACGTGTTACTTGCAACTAAACTAGCCGAGAAATTCCATTGTACATAGCAGCTGTCGCTCCGCTCTCCCTCCACATTTTTCTACCTGTTCGAGATCCCTACTGCTAGTTTTATACACAGTTATCTTTGAAAAATGTTCCTATATGTCTACTCAGGTAAGATTTAACATATAAATTAAAAAAAATACTGTTTTAAGTGAAAATATATGGTCAAACATTAATTTTTCATAATAATTTGTTTAAACAATGAAACAATGGAGTGCACAATTTTTTTTTGGGTAAACATTGCAATTTATAGTTTAAAAAACAATATCCCATATCGATCATATTAATTCATTCACTATAACTCTAATCCGAGGTGAAAACCCCCAGGCGCTCCACTAATAATAATAATGAGTGCCTTGTTTGTCGTGTTGATTGTAAGCGCGGCTGCCGAACGAGAGGTCCTGGGTTCAAATCTCGGGTCGGACACTATTGGATTTTTTTTACTTGGATTTTCTAGTGGCTCGGACATTGGATATGTGCTCAGACCATGGCAATAGAGTTACGTTTACGTCCCACTATGGAATAGGTGGTGAGCCTATTGCCATGCATCGGGCACATATCCAGACTCCGAGC
>DWDU01003835.1:0-11257 GCA_018245575.1 Jemadia suekentonmiller
CAGTCGCACTTGCAACCAACACGACCAACGAGGCAGTCAAATATATATATATTAAATATATTTAATATATATATATTTAAAATTATATATATATCTATATATATTAAAAGTGTAAGTGCTGTGACTATTTGTCGTTTTTGATTCATCTATATTAAATATTACATTACACAAAATCAAATTTCTTACTTCGCGTAATATTAAATTGAATAGGTATTGTATTAATATTATCCGACTGAAATGTTTTAAGTATTTTGAGCATGTAATCCATCAAGCAATAAACGAACGTGTTGCCAAGAATTATAGCGAAGAATCCTATTTGTCCTGACCTTTACGACGAGTCAGTTTTCCGTGAAACAACAATGACTTAGATGTGACCTGCCATAAATTTGATGATAACATCCTCAGTAATTGGACATCAAGTTACGTACCAGCAAGGGGGAACTTTTGACGTTAAAAAACATCCGATACATATTTTTGTAGGACTGGCATTATTAGTTCCTGGCTTTAAATGTCCTATTATTTCTAAAGTTTTGATATTTTACATGTAGTAATGTTTGCATATGTTTTATATGTACCTATAGCTATTTTTAAAAAGCAAAGGGGTTAACTAGTCATATAAAACCTTTGGTTTTTTTGTTGTCCAATGGCTGCGACTGAGTCTACCGATCTAGGGGTTCTAGATTCAAATCCCGTTTCGGACACTATCGGTTTTTTTTTATTTTAATTCTACATAAAATTCCTAATAGAGGCTCGAAATCTAGACGTGCTCGGTGCATGGCAATAGGCTCACCACTTATTCCGTAGTGGGACGTAAACGTAACTTGCGAAACGTGGGAGTGTACTACACTCCTTTGCTTACCTCGTCGGAGATTACAAGCGTGATATTACCTTTTGATAATTAACGATATACATTTTAGTAGTTACAATTGAAAATTGATCTCATCAATATGGATTAATCATAATAATTGCCTAAGCACTTGCCATCTCGTTATTCCTCCCTTCTTCTGGGGTAGATAACTAATAGGCATAGATATATAATATATGTACATAGAATGAACTACACTCCTTTGCCTACCTCGGGGATAATAGGCGTGATGTTACGTGTACGTTTTATATAGAATGAAATAGGTAAATACTAAGCTGCTCCATCGTTGTAAGTACAGTTTATAAATGCATATAATTTAACAAGGCCCTAAAAGCAATACGATACAATCATCTGTTATTTTATTTAAATTGTGAGTCCTTAACAAACCATTTCGAGGTCGGCATTATGATGCTGCATTACACCACCCATTTGCTGATCAAGACAATACGATAACATTTGATCTCGTTGCGACTCCGACGAACGAAAAATTATCTCGTCCATTGTTTATACTCTTTCATATAATGAGTTGAAGTTTCATTGAAATCAGATTGATTATTATCTGCATGGGACGTTTGCCTCCATCTATAAATAGGGAAACATTACGTTAACATGTAGGTACAATAAAACATAATGTTAATCTTTGTGATCTTAAATATCTACCAAAAAAATTTTTTTTTAAGTAGATGACAAAGTACTTTCATTGGTAATTCGAAGATATAGAAATAATGCCCAGGTTAAAGAATTACCAAACAAATACAATTAAAAAAGAGCGAGACTCACCTATCTTGACCAAACATTTTAGATACTGGCCGATCTCCCTATCAGAGTCAAAATTCTCCGAAAACTCCGTGCATGTGAAGAGAGGGGTAAATCTTACAATAATTAGTACAAAAAGCACATCAGATTTGTAAGGATAGAGATATTTGGAACACATTTCTCTCAGCCTCGCCTAAAGAGGACGTGGTATGACGATACCCTAAATTAAAAAAAAGATATAATATTAATTTTAATAATAGTAGTAATAATATTAAAATTTGAAAGACATTTACTTCGTAGCGTAGTTGCTCATTCTCCACCTGTTTTCATTTAGATAAAAGCGTCATCTATTACTTAGTCAGAATACTATTTCTGACACGAACATTTTTAATTTCATCAATGACAATGGTTATACTCGTAGCAACTAGATGGCACTACGAACTTTACAAGTTGATTCCCAAATATTTAATTAATCTTCCGCAAATTAAACTTTATAAAACGTTAAAACTACATAGTTAATTGAGTTTAAATTACAACCCTAAATAACGGCTGCCTTACTTTCGCCCACATTTAATTGCAGACATATAATATTATTTTTGAGCTACAGTAAAGCCAGCATATTTTATTGAACTCCTCTCGACACCAGCATTGTTACGGATGCTCATTTCGTAGCTCCTCAATATGAATATTAATAAATGATGTTTAGATTCATTCTACTTATTAATATCGATTTATATTTTATGTAAGTAGCGCTAATACTTCCCTATTAATTCAGTGGTCATCCATATTTTGTATCGTTTTCCGAGGAACAGTTTCCATAACCTCTATTACTCCGCGTAGCTTTACCTCTCAAATTACATCCTACAACATATTGTTTCTACGACACAATGTAATATCGTGCCAATGTTTCCTCGAAAACCTGACGATTATAAACACAGTCCTATACATTTCACATACATAAGTCCTATACACATCACATACAAATTTGTTCTTAATTAGAAGTTCAGTGCGTCACTGAGGCACTCACGTCTAACTTGCTTGTCTCGATATTGTAAATGACTTTATTCACTAAATTTATTTTACTTTTAATGTTCATACAACATTCAATGGAATTCAAATTTCAACGAACCATAGAAGCAAGGGGACTTCCATATTACAAAATATTAATGTCATTGGGAGACTGCAAAGGTACTTGTTACGATATTAATTATTGATATTATATTTATTACATATAAGTCTATATCCAGCAGTACACTGCAATTGGTCGATGATGGTGACGACAGCATGAATTATTTAAAATTAAGTATAAATCTAAATTTTACCTATTTGCAGCATAGACATTTATTTCCACAGAGAAAGTCATCTTTATGGAAACGAAGTCATGGCGAACCGCGAAACTTAACAGAATATTCGACGTTTATTATAAAAGCCGTAATGGTACATAAGCTTTTAACATATTACTGAATTCCAAAAATGATTTACATGATACTAATTTAGAAGTATTTTATCATTTTAGATCAAACGAAAGTATCGAGAGTGGAGATAATGCTTATAATAAATAGTACTAATTGTATGGCTTTTTCTAATACTGGAGTGGGTAACCATGAATTTACCGCAACAATATTTTTCTCTACAAAGAAGGGATATCTAATTTACACTCTTACCATATACTCTTGCAAAACGAAGACCGCTAACGTCCCAGGTGTAACTAGTGATGAAGAAAATAATCAAGTTCTAATGCAATTTTATGTAAAAAGAAACAAAATATATCAAAACGATGTTTCTCAATATCCATAAGTTACTATTACATATTTTTCAAGGTACAGTTACTGTTTGCTTGTACTTTATAGGAGTGTATCAAAAAAAAGTTTATATTAAAAATTAGATAAAAAAGGTTTTTTTTTGATCTTAAATATAGTTTATTGTGAATGTGGATAAAAATTCTCTAAAGAACAATTATTATTATATTAAAAAATAAAAAATAAAAATAATTTGTTTGTTCAATTATTGGTACCAAATTCCTTTACATATAAACATTAAAATTTAAATCTCTATTATAATCTCGATATACATTTGTCGACCTAAAAGTATCAACAAATCTACTATAAAGTTATGTGGCCTATGTCCACACGTAAAAAAAATAATGTCGCGTTACATGCAAAATATGTTTTATTCTGTGAGATATTTATGGCAAAAAAATTGTATTAAATATTAATAACATTTTTGCATTAAATACATCAAATATATTCGTTATCAACAAAAACATCTGTCTATAAATATTAATTTAAATATAATTTAATTTATAGCAACCTTAGCACACCTTATTCAATCCCGCACTTTATTCAGATTTCCGTCGTTTACGCAGTAAGCCAAACGAATTTGAACTTTCCTTTGAGACCCTTGATATTATTATTATTACTTATGTTTAATATAACGTTCAATACATTCATGCATTAACTACTTTTTGCAGCATTACGAATCATTTATAAATATGTTTCTATCATAATGGTTTGTGTGAACAGATAAAGAATCATATGTCAAAACAAATATCATCTGTAACCAGTAGCGAAAGTAATACGGAACGTTATGTTTATTTACGTGCAGAAGTCAATCACACGCAAATCACAATAGTCATTACGCACAAAGTAAAAATTCAAGTGTGATGGTCTTTAAACATTTCTGAAGATGTTGTGGTATTTACCATGGTCCGAAAGCATCAAAAAGAGAGCCTGCAGATATTTGCTCCAACGTTACTTAGGTAATTTTCTTGAAGAGAAATTGACTCTAAATCAGCTGAGTGTCGACCTGTACAATGGAACAGGGACCGTATCAGATGTTAGCCTTGATTGCGAGGTAAATATATTTTATATTTCTTATTTAGTAATCTTTTTAATAATTCATTTAACATCGTTATAATTTTAATACCGCCCGTGCTTGTTTGCCAATTTTATATGCGCGTAATATATTCTTTTAAATCAACACGTGTTTGAAATAATGTTCCTGAACAAAGAAAACTTTGATTACAATGTTACTGTTTGCGATGCCATTAGCTCAGGTGTATCTTGAATAATAAATTATCTCATAGAATCCTTTTACTTATGAAATCTCAGTTGAACAATATAACAATGAGTCTGATATCTATTGTAATGGGGAGCAAGGTCAGTTAGATAATATTGACTTATGGATTTGATCCAAACTGTTATTATTTTGAATTAAACTGACAGAATTATGTTAACAAACAATCTATATATAAAGAGATTGGTATAAATATTTAATCAAAATCACTATGTACAATGAATATCAAAATTATTCATAGACCTATTTGGTACCGCTCATTTGACCTTCAAATAATTGAATATTATTAATTCTCTTCCTGGTTTTATTTGTCATTAATATGTTAGACTCTTGAGAAGTCAACTGGACTTCATTCAACAAATGCTAAAATGAAATTAATGATGCAATTACTCTGTAAGTCCTTCCATGTTGTCCTTTATTATGGCAAAAATATCCTTTTTAATATATGTATAAATATTCTTAGTACATTGGTGAAGTAATATACACAGATTTTTGTTACAATTACTAACAACATCACATGATATTGTCCCAAGTAATTGCAATCTTAAAAATTAGTCTGCAATTTAAAAAAAATCTTACACAAACCTGACTAGATATTAATTAAAAATACTGACAAAATGTTTTAAATTCTGTGACAGAATAGCAACAAAAACACATTAGGATCTCAAAACAAAATAAATGTTGTATAAAAAAATATGTATATATGCCCCAATGGAAGTGTAATAATTTGGTAATTTTTGTTGTCACTTAATTAGAAATATTTCACACATAGTGAAATTAAGCTATGTGATTAGCTTAATTGCAATATGGGGCTGAAAACCCTCATATAAATATCTTTTTGATTATATATTTGTTATCCAAAATTAAGAGGTTTCAAATAAAGCTTATTGATTGGATAATGAATCAATAAAAATTTTAGGCACTTAATGAACTTGGTGATGCACAAAACTGGCCGCTGGAGATTGTGGATGGTCATATGCAAGAGATCACAGTGACAATACCCTGGTCAACATTGTTCAAAGATGATTCAAAAGTGGAAATTAATGGTTTGTCCCTCACCGTGCAGCCTAAAGTGCGAGTGGAACAAGGTATTTTTGATAAAGAACTGATATATCCTTATATCTATCATGCAAAGATTGCCTTATCAATGCAAATTATAGCTAATATGAGTGCTGTATTTTAAACAATACAAATATTATCTTAATAATCATTATATTGAATAATATAATACACATCATGTATATTAGTTAATCTTTAAATATTAACATATTGTTATATATTAAATTTTTATTATTTGCCTATCTAGTTCTATTGACTGTTTTGTTACTCTAAAATGTCTGCCAATAAAGAGGTCCTCGATTTAAATCTCTGATTTAGTACTATTTGATTACTCTAACTAGAACTATTAGTATTGGCTCGGAATCTCCAATAATGCCTAATGTATGACTACAGGTTCACCACCTATGCTATAATGGGATGTAAACTTAACTGGTGAAATTTGGCAGTGTACTCTGTTTCAGCCTACCTCTTCTGTGATTACAAGTGTGATGTTATGTTTTTATTGTGTTGTAGCAATATGTCAATGTACAATGGCATTAATTTGATGCAGCTTGTAACTGTGTTAATGAGTAATGTCATGTTATTATAAGCTGCATGTCTGATGCTGTCAATTATCTAACAGTGTCCTCAATGTTGGAGTCAATGTGGTCATCAATGTCATCGTCGATGCAGCTCGCCGCAGAGTGTCTTCGTGAAGAGGCCGGTCCTCAGGAGTCTAATCCTGTGGAGGGTATAGAAATGTTTGCCCATGCAATTGATTCAAGTAAGCAAATTTAAATGGCAATTTTTATTTAATGTTTACATGTAACATTTCAATATAATGCATACTTCATTCTCAGGACCAATAGTCCATAACATGTTATGTTTTTTTTATTTTACAATAAGTACTTTGTCTATTCATAATACCCGTCCAAACAAAAATATATCTAAATAATTTTCTCTTTAGTAACTACACCTTAAAACATTATAAAATACTGTTGAATCACCTCATTCGCTACTATCTAAATTTGTTTTAGAACAAAATACAAATATTAGTTGCTTTTTGCCATTTTTTTTGTTATCCTTACATTCTTTCAACTATTCCTTGCTTAAAGCCAACATCTGGTACAAAAATCAAATTACTATAATATCGTTATAAAATTTTATAAGATAATATAATCCATTATTATAGTGATTAACAATATTGAAAAAATGATTGAGAGTACCCTATTTCTGGTCTCTATACATATCTAACTTGAACTTTGGACAAGTCACCTGAAATGCGTAAGATGACAATTTAAATCCAGATACCAAAATTAATGTTTAGTATATTTTTTGTGTCTTCTATACTCAGTATTATCTGTATCGATCACTTTTTTGCACGGAAGAGAATTTTAATTTATTAATGGTATGTTTCAGTACTGAGCAGAGTGAAAGTAAAATTTGTTAATACAAAAATAAGAATAGAACATGTTCCTAAAAATGGAGACAGAGGTATTGCATTAGAAATTCATATTCAGAAGTAAGTAACAAGTGTTTATTAAATTTATATTGCTGTATTATGACTTGATGCCTGATCTACTACTATGCTTGGGTCTTCTATTTTAGCATTGACTACTTTGATGAGGCTGGATCCGAACCAATGCCAGAAACGACAGATCCTGAGAAGTCTAAAACGTATATAGTTGCGACATACACTAACAAGAAGATCAAATTTACTGGCGTAACTTTATACGTGGATGAATTTCCATCAAAACTGCGTACGATGGCGCCAAGCCTTATTATGGAAAAGTCAGCATCATCTCAAGCAGACAAATCAGATGGCACTTCAGTAGAGACTCCAGATGCAAACTATCAAAGTACACTATCTGATGTATTCTATGAAACTAGAAGCGTTATATCAACCATCGAAACAGATCCGATCAAGGAAATTATTGAAGAGAGAAGCCATTCAGAACAAACTCGCGAAGCAACGCCTGAGGAGAAAGCAAATCAACCTGATCCAATATTGTTTGCAAAATTAACAGGCCAGCAAGAATTGTCATTGAAACTTAAACATTCAGAAGAAGTAGAAGGTCCCAAAGTGGAAGTTCAAATTTTGCTCGGATCCTTTGTCGTGTTGTTAACGCCACGACAGTTGCACACATTAATCGAGTTAATCACCGCATTAAACCAGCCAGATCTAGAAGATACCAGGTCTGTTATATTTAAATATCTAACTCAGTGAAGTCAACATATTAGTGGCACAATTAAAATTTAACCATTGCTTCTATTTTAAAGTTTCAAACACAAATTACTCTCGCTTTTCTCATCTAACAACATATAATTAAGAAGAAACAGAAAAATTATTATGTATCTATCCATCAGAAATACGTCCTGATATAATAAATGATATTAGTTTGTTAGCCGCCATTTAATTTGTTCATTTTCTTATTACATATAGTAATATTCCACTTCGGTCGAGTGGTATAAACATGCAATGCAAACCAATGAAACAAGCAGACTTCCAATTAATAGAAGCCCAGCTTCTGGGTAACATTGGACAGCAAAGCACAAAACTAACTGGAATGTATGGCTGGTCTGGACCCGGTCTCGGTAAGCTTTTTGCTATTAAAATTATTAACTGGTTATTAATTGATTGATCTGTTGTGAACTTTACACCAGATAGATATTTTAAAAAACATGAGGAAATTATTTCACTTATTTAAAATACTAATTTCTTGCAATATGCACCCTAATATTAACTGATTTCTCAAATTGTTTGTGTAGATTACTTTACACTCAACTTACATTTTGAATCTCACCCACAATACTTAATAAAAACAGCCTTTTGTTATTTATACATTAAATAAATTATGATTCGTGAATAATTTGAGTCTTAATTCACGTAATGTTATTGGTATTCTTTATTACACAGAAGACAGTGAGATAGAAAACGAGAAATTCCATCCCATGACGTCGGGTAATCTAATGGCAGAAAGTTTCACTTCATCTGTCAGCTCCATGAGCACTAGTATGGCTTCCAGTATGTATGTACCCACATCACAGCCACGGATCAAACGTAATAAGAAAGGTATACAATGTCTTACCTAAACTTTTATTAATAGAACGATATGTATTTGAACTAATAATTTTCAAATGGTTACTCTATATAAACTCAAGAAAATAGACACCTGAAGCTAGTGAGAGGTTCTATACAGGATTAAGCTGAATTGTAATAGCTACACCATTGAATTTAATTACACAATTCCAATAGACAAAAAGGAGACCCCTATTAAGATATAAGATGTTTGGACTTGGACCTCAGAGGTCATATAACATATTTTATGACTCTAATAGAACTTCAATCTCATAATACTTATAGTGGTAGCAAATGTGTAAAAAGGTCTAATTATTTAACTTCTATCACTATTACACTGGTACTTAATAATTAGTTGGTGTCTATCTATGATCAATCAAACATTGGAAATTTGATGAGTAAACCTGGTAACTCAATTTTTTATTGACGGTCAATCACACATGCAACACTACTTGAAAATCAAACAGAAAGTGCTAGACCTTAGTTTTCACCTATGATCAATCATGAATACACCACAGTCACTCTGTGTTTCCTAAAATTTTTCAGTGCCACATATTGATGGGGACCCTACAGCAGAAGTGTCGCATGTAAGCCTCAGAATAGCATCGTTCTCCTGTGTTCTCCTGCATAAGGTGAGAAATATGAAATCACTACAACTCAACATTCATAGATCACACACCTTACTTTGGAATTTAATAATATATTATATTGTGTCATTTTATTACTAAGGTGTATTTTTTCGTATGTATGACAATTTTCTTGTATATTCATATTACATAGGGGTAGCTAGCGGCTAAGATTTTCCACTTGCTACAGTCCTGGTAAGATTTCTTTCCCTCTTCTATATTTTAAAGTATCTATCTGTTTTATTTTTCTTGTACTTGTTTCAGGATATCCTAGTAACATCTCCAATGAACACAGAAACAATACTGCCAACATCAGCAATAAAAATGCAAGAAGTTTCTAGAGATTTCTTTGAGCATATACCAACTGCGATCAGATTGGACGATATTCCAGCTGTTAATGCCATGTTGGACAAAGCCACTGAGAGGAACCATTTAAGGTTAGTAATTCACTCTTGCAGATAAAATCAATTGTTTTATCTTAAGTAAGTATTTATGTGTGTATTTCATAACTTATTACTAAGTAATTGTCGGCATGCCATCTATCCTTAGCTATATTGCAAAATGCGAATTGCAACTTTCGTTTTATCTAAGTTTTAAATACATTCATTATTGTCCCAGCTAACCAACTAGCATCACTATCACTAACAAATAATTGTACCGAAGCTTTCCTAATGTTTTGTAGAGTACTAACATCGGATATGAGCCTCGATGGCAGCGAGAAGGTGACGTCACACGGCAGCCAGACGATGTGCGAAGCGGCAATACGTCAGCTGTTAGTGCGCGAATGTTTGTACTATCAGGGCGAGGACACCGAAAACCCGCAAAGCTTCGACTTGATACGCTTCGAAACTAAAGGTAACTATAGATATGTAAAGTATTAAATACTAAACAGTGAAGTGAAAACACACGGAGAAAATTAACTGGCGAATAAGACATGTAAATACGAAAATATTTTAGGAAAAAACCTTATATTGCGCCTGAATTTTCTTTTTAATGTTGATGTTGATACTTGTAATTCGCAACATATACACCACTTAAATTTTTATCTCCGCTTATAATATATCGGTACCTACTCTGTCTATGCGATTTATTCAGCCTCTTTTATATTACTCGCAGAAGTTAACTAATCACCTCGCAATATGACTTAATAGTAAGATACGAACTGCATAAAAAGCATTGGTTTCATTTTATCACAATTCATAGTTATCTTGGTTGGTTGATTCGCAAGTACAGCGCGAGTATTGAGAGCAAAAATCCATTAGAGAATTCCTATGTCCAGCAATGAACTTAAGCAGACAGATGATGATAATTTTTAGGTCAAGTATTGAAACATCACACGCGCGTATAAATAATTAAAGTGCCACGTTGACCTGTATTTGTTGCTAATATTTTAAACGGTGATCGATTTTAAACTATTTATCTACAGAGGAGGACGACGGCGCCAGCGCCGCGGCGCCGAGGTCCAACATCAGGGTGAACTTCAAACAGACATCTAAATATATGCGGGTATCGGGAGAGAAGAAACTGATGTATCCCACTACGGATATTGTGTAAGTCATCATTTATAAATGAAATATTTAATATTGTATATACCACATAGTAATGTGGATGTTTAATTTTGTGTAAGTGTAAAATATTATTTAGTATTTTTTTTTACATCAATTTACGTCTTGTGTGTTGTATGCAATTATACATGTTTTACTAGTACGTAGGTAATTAGTATTAGTTAATGAATGATATTTTTAAAGCGAGCAAAATCTCCTTAGACGTAATTTGACCAGTAAGGTGGGTTATTTATTGCCTAATAAAATTTACAAG
>DWDU01003836.1:0-11256 GCA_018245575.1 Jemadia suekentonmiller
AATGTGACATACGTAACATCATGCCTGTAATCCCCGAAGAGGTAGGCAGAGGAGTGTAGTACATTTCCACGTTTTACTAGTTACATTTACGTCCCACTATAGAGTAGGTGTTGAACATATACCGGGCACATATCCAGACTCTGAACCACTACTAGAAAATCTAAATAGACAAATTTAGCAGTACCCGACCCCGGAATTTAACCTAGGACCTCCCGATCGGCAGTCTTAATTGCGACCAACACGATCAACGTGGCAGTCATATATGTGATATCACACCTGAAATACCCGAAGAGGCAGACAGTGGACTTTAGTACACGCCTATGTTTTAGCAGTTGTTTTATATGTCATGTATGTATATAAAATGTACCTATTAGTAATATATAGTCAGACTCGAGACTATTCCGTTAGTGTGTGGTATTTGCTGATATGTGCCTAACGATGACGTGTAGTTGGCTGCTCCGACGTACCCGTCGTCAACAAGACCGTTTTGACGATGGCTACTTAATATTTTAAATATGTTTACATTTATTAATGTTAATAATTAAAAGCAACATTGTTTTTTTTAATTTTCATAAAACAGCCCTCTTAATTATTGGGTGACATAATACTGGAGTCGTACGTGTGCTTTCTATAATACATTACACCCTTAAATAAATAAATGAAAGTACCGGTAAATACAACAACCTTAGATATGAATACAACAGTTATGTATGAATACAGTGCCAATGATCTCACTAGTATCGAAATCCAGAAACCTACTTTGAATGTAATTGATGTGACAATAATGTCTGAACTAGAATCCGGAATGATATTATGTACGTAGTGTCATCTTTGTCATTCATTATTACATTATTCAGTATGTAATTAATTATTTATCGATAACATTCCCTAATCAAAATAATAAGAATATTATTTTTCAATTTACCATACCTCAAGTTTTGCCTATTTTCACATCAGATGGACGTGTGATGAGACGTTATAAGATACAAAAAATAATGTAAAATGTAAAATGTTTTCGCTACGGTAACTCGGACTCTTCAAACATAGCAACACATGCCTTCAAGGACGGCGATACATTGACACATATGATGTTACAAACGTATATTTCACGTTGTTTACTTGCCATTAGAACCCCATTTGATGTCCAAGGCTTTTACAATCAAGCAAAATTACCGAAAACTTTTTATATTGTGCGTAATAAATTTTTGGTATATAATATTACATCACCTATTCCCCTGACGGATTCGGCAGAGGAGTATAATAATCTCAGGTTTCTGAATATGTACATGAATTATCAGTAACATGTATTATAATACTGCTGTATAAATGTAGTACAAACAGGCGAGGTCAGTAAGCATAGTTATTTAGTATAAGTTTCTCTCTGTCTACCCGATAAGGGACTTCGTGTGATATTATAAGTAATAATAATATTTTTACGGTCGTCACAGTATCGTTCATTATTTATATAGTATTCTAGTATTTTTATATTTATATATTATAGTATTTTACCGTCGTAAAAGTAAGTGAAGATGTTCGAGCGACGTTCGGTACGCATGTCGGAATAGCTTCACGCAGCTGCAACAGCCGAGTTCTATTGAACAGGAGCGATAGTTGCGGGTAGTTGACATTGCAACTCGATCGCATTATGTACAGTTAGCCGTTGGTGGCGCTACAAGTAACGGGCCCAGCGCGAAGCACCCATCTCGATGGACGTCTCGCATAGCTAACGGATGGACGGAATCAAATTAATAAATACTGTCTCGTACATCTAAGTATTTATAGGCACTGTTTTATTGTGCTATCGATTATTTTATGCTAAGTCAGTTATCTGTCTATGTGACGTCAATAGTAATTTCGGTAAAAAATGTACTTACTGTCATCACTCTCTTCATTTACAATCGCTGGATTCGCAGACTTAAAAATATGTTTAACTGCAGCATCGATAATTAATCGAATTGTTAAACTTTATTCAAACTAAGTCTAATGATTTTGTTATGAGATATTTTTCGTAAGGTGTGATAGTGGTGTAAAATTCAGCTTCTCACTACAGGGGGCTCTGATTCAAATACAGGGGCGCATCTTTTTGTAAAATGTGTTTTTGGGTTAAATATCATTTGTTATAACGCTGAAGGAAAACATCGTGAGGAAACCTGCACACCTTATACTTCATAAAAAATGTTCTCTAAGGCGTATGAAGTCTGTCCACCCGCACATGGCCAGCGTGGCAGACTATGGCTAACGATAATAAAAAGGGGCGCGAGAGAGAGCTAACAATATTTTTTGTAGTTCAGTATTTTATATATTTTTCAGGATGTTTATTATTCATAAATAACAAAACGTTATTTATTGCTAAATATTATTATCAATGACGCGATGTAATTTATTGCGAAAGCAAAGAGTTTTGCTGTAATTTTCCTTTATATAATTTATTCAATATTATAGGTATGAATCAGACAGTAGGCTGATTCATTTATTTATATTTAATATATCCGAGTTGTTGTCTACTTTCAGTTGTTGACAATGATAATAATGGGTAATAAAAAAAGGTTAAAATTTTAAAACAAATAATTTTGGAAGAAAACAATTCAATTATAGGTAATTCGAAAAAATGTATAATATTAAAAGTGCTCATGAGATGCAAAATAATAATGATTTTGAGTTAATTTAGCTAAGTGCGTTATTATTTTTCATTATTTATCGTGTAAGTAAAGTTTCAGTTATTAATTCGATCAAGTTGATCAGGTATATTCAGGCACATATGAACGTTTTTTACGTAATTTCGCGCCTTTAATCCCCGAAGAGGTAGGCAGAGGAGTGTAGTACACTCACACGTTATACTTACCAGTTACGTTTTTTATGGAATAGGTAGTGAGTTTATTGCCGTACACCGAGCACGTATCCACACTCCAATCCACTACTAGAAAATATAAGTTAGAAAAATTTATAGTGCTCGACCCGGGATTTCAACCCAGTACCTCTCGATCGGCAATCGCGCTCGCAACCAACACGACCAACGAGGCAGTCAATAAAATCAATGTATATTAAAAGCTGTTATATTACGCCGTGGTTATGTTGCACAGTTATGTGGCCACTAACGGTTCGCGAATCCAAGACTGGATCTTGTTAGTTAAGATAAACTTGCTTCACATCTATTAGCTGGTCTCCGTTAAGCGGTCCACTAAGCTACAGCATCTTGTTTTTCCTAAGTGTTTTTGTTTTCTAATATATTGGTCACAATTGTTTTTGATCTATGTATTAGATACTTCTTACGTTAGTGTAAGAAAACGGTGTTGAGAAATTTTATTTGCAATAATGGCTTCATGAGTCTCTATATATACTTTGAAATATTTACATAGTTTTCGAATTAATTTTCCAGGAAAGGATATCTAGGGAAGTAACTTCTCCTGTCCCTATGACGCTAATAACGTCGTATAGATTGGACTGAAGGCGAAGGAAAAGAGGTAGACATCACCACAACACCAGGTGGTTAAAGCACTGAATACTAATATAATAGAGACAACATTGTGGCACTTAGTTTGTACATTAGTGCTCGATCTGAGTTGTTATGATCATCTAGTGTTGAGGCAACCTAAGACGTATGACGTACCAATTATCGCTACCAATGCGTTTCTTTTAAAGACAGGATGTACCTGGTAGTGGGTCTGTCTGGGTATTAATAGTTCCTCTTAAATGCCAATCTCCCACGAATAGATATGAAACAAAAGTAGACTACTCACAAATAGAGTCGAGTAACAAAAACAGTACGGTTTAGTAAACACAATTAGTTCTATTAAATGCTTTGTCTATAGTTATTTTAAACACAAATATAGTTCATGTATAGATTAAACTACTAAAATGTGTGGGTGATCCTACATAATTGTTTATCGGTGGCCCCCACATGCTAATAAAACGTTATTAAAACTTCAGTCACTGCTTCGTTGGTCGAATAGTAGCAAGCGCATTGCTGATCGAGAGGTCCCGGATTGAATTCCCTGGTATGAGTCCTATTGGGTTTTTATAACTTTGATTTTCTAGTAGAAATTTCTAGTGACCGCATTTTGGATTTCTGTCTGACTTAAGACAAAAGGCTCACCCTCTATTCCATGCTGGGAAATAAACGTAACTGGTGAAACGTAATAGTGTACTAATTTTTTTTAAAACCTTCAGTATCGGATAGTAAATAATAAACTCGATAAGTTCTATATTTCGTTATATAATAATTATAAAAAAGTAAAAGTGGATAATGTTGATAAGGATATATATTTAAAATTGTACGTTACAGAACAATATTGTTAGAAGGCCTGTGATAGCAGAATATCCGATTGAGATAAAGTTCATACAACATTAACTTATTAAGACGAGAGCATTGCTACACGACCAGATAACAGATAAGGGGCGAGACTGGACGTGACGCGTCGTAGCGACGTGTCGCGCTGACAGCTGCGACGGGAGCGGACGAGTTTTTCGATCCCATTGACGGGGCATGGTCCGTCTGCCATTCCGTTACTTGAGCGCGCTTGCGCTGGATCCGAGTGCAGCGTGTGAGTCTCACCGCGCCGACATGAGCGATTAGTTCGATGGCTGAAGTTATTGTAAATAATAGATTATAATTACTTAGTCGCACGTAGAATTAAAAGTATTTTGTTACGTATAAATCGAGTAATTTGTATTTGTCACCACGACATCTGGAAGACGTTAAAGAGAAAATTTCTCTTGCCACAGTAACTTGTCAATATGAAAGCTTTAATGTAAAATGATATGGTCTGTGGATATATAACTCACTAATATATTTCGTCAGTACTTTATATTATGTAAATACATAGCTTCTTTTGGTTGGGTCCCGCCACAGTACGACGCGCGGTAATAAACAGTTTTTCCACATTCGTAGACAAAATATCCCTCAATTCACCTAACTGTATATCCAATGGGCGTAGTTTCTTTCGCCCGGACGTCAGAGCGACGTGTATAATCTAACCAACTCTGCGGATTTAATAAATCGATCGCCGACTATGTACAGAGTACTCTATGCGCAAAGTACTCTGTGTAAACTACTCTATGTACACGTTACTCTATACGGTAAACAGGAGCTTATGATAATATTTCATTTCAATGTTAACGAGTCTTGCGTCAATCTTTAATATTTTTGCTTACTGTATATATAAAATTATCCCAACTCGCATGCTCAGCGTGGGAAATATGTACATAAAACTGTCAAGGGACGACTATGTCCAGCAGTGAACTTATTCAGGAACATAATTTGACTTTAAACGCATTGTTTTTAAAACAGGTATTATTATAACTGTACTGTCGTAATTGTGTAGGTGTATGTCGATTTCGATACCCTCACGATAATCGCATAGACTCGAAACAATGCTTTTTAGAACGAACACACATATTTTTAATGCGTTTAAATACATAATTATATATAGGAATAAACACCATGTCTTATGAATCATGGGTACAAAGTTTCTTTTATATATCCGATGACGAACCTTTAAGCTCAGGAAATTAAACTGAGAATAAGCGTGAGCTCACAAAATAACAAGAGTTAATTCCAGATGATTCGCTGAGTCATTGGAATCGTCCGAAAATCCATTACATTTATACCAACGGACGCGTGGAGTGTAAAATGGCGTGTATTATATGTGCTCGTATTTATTAAGGATTTAAACTCGCAACAGACGGAGCTATAACGTATATTAATACGCTATACAAGCTATTACGAGATTATTACAAGATACAACAAATGCCAGTCGCAGATATGCGATTGTATGTGTGTTTAGGTCGTTATCCGCGCTAAACATGTCTGGCTATGCTGAAATATGTCTGTTCGCGAATTTTCACAGCGATATATACCTACATTATAGCCACGTGTCGGTCACTCGAGGGTTACTGCAAAATATATGTATATACATTGTAATATATCATGTCTCGCATACATATTTGATGCAACTCCGGCTGTAATGTTAAACGATTTTGTTGCCGTTTTAAATAAAACGCAATAACAATACGCAATACGTTATTGGCGCTTAATATGCCTTCGTTGAAGTATGTATAAAAAAAAGTTGTTACCAACACGTCGTCACATCAGCTTTCTTACAGGGTAAATAGTGTGCAAAGAGGTTTAGTAGTAAAGTAAATTCTACCCATAGTTTTATATATTTAAAATGGAGCATCTATGTCAGGAGCCCCGCAGTATTAAACATCGAGTACGGCCTGGTGACGGCATGATGTACTCAAACAGATCAACGTCATTACATGACTGTTAATTTCGATTGAAAATATTGCTATCAATAAATATATATAGGTACTATATCCATACTATTGACTGTCTTAGCGCTTGCAAGCACGACTGCCGAGAAAGATGTCCTGGATTTGATACCAGGGCCTTGCAAAGTATTATTAGGTTTTCAGATTTTAAATTCCTAGTAGTGTTTCGCTGTCTGCATTTGCGCCCAATGTATGGCAATAGGGTCCTATTTCATGGAATGTACATTATTACATGAAATTTAGAAGTACTATACAACTGTGCATACCGCCTCTGGGAAATACAGGAACGAAATTATATTATATTAATAATATTGCTGCCACACTGGATGTATTGTATGGCAGAAAACTAATAGACGTTGTAATTAGATTCTCTAATTTCTGCCCATATTGAGTTACAAGATTGTTAGGGTTGGCAATTACCATTTTGAATCAAATTCATTTAACTAAATCAGGATGAGGTGGAGTGGAGCCGATTCGGGGTGGTACATGTCCAGCTGTGGGCTTTCAACGGCTGATAGATGGATTTAATGTCGGTTTGCTTCCATTAACATCCGCTTTATTTTCTGATTTGGTATTTGTAATTTTTCTATTTGTACCATAATCGGTTGATGCGATTGATCTTCTTATTAGCGGATGTGTAATGTAAAAAAAATTGTTCTATTGTGTATGTTGTTCGTTGCGCGGGTGATCGATAAGGAAATAAATATTTTTTAGACCCCCGCTAGTGAACAGTGGGCCCGCTAATATATGACTAATTGATTTAGCTGATTAAATACTTAATTGAATTGTTGATTACACGTCACGGATTTTATTTCCCGTTGCTATATTTAATTGCATAATAATCTGTGATGTTATATTGAGGTTTATACATTGGATCAGTTTCCAATTGTCCTCTAAATGTTGCATAAGTTGCAGTTGCATAAGAGAATATCAATAAACAATTCTGTTCAAAGTTTTCTCTATTGAGGTCATTGTGTCCATTTCACATTAAATCTGAATAAGAAAAATAACGCACGCCCATTAAGGGTTGACTGCGTACGAACTTAAAAGCGCTCGTGTATTTGGCAGCGAGTCGCTTGTAATATTTCGGCATACTGAATCGCAAACGTTACCCTTCCGTTCTATATTTAGGTATCAAGCTCGGATACACGTCCTAATCTCACTTTTGTACATACGTGAATCAGAGTACGTCGACCCCGACATATTCATACCGCTACATGTGTGTGTAGCATTGTGTATATGTGTGCTACGTATTTACATAATACATTCTAATTAACCTGCCCGTCAAGTTGGCGTAAACATCATTTAAATATCGACCTCACGACAGGATACTCCCGCGTATTACACTTGCTAATGTTACGCTATCCATATTTCATGCTCGGAATGGCTGTGTAACTCGTTCAGCTCGCTGTTCCATGTTCCTATGGGAACGTAAAATGTAAGTATTTCGTGTCGTGACGCGGTGGAATATTATCAGCGTTCCCAGTAACTTAGTGTTCGGTAGGTACATAGTTAAAAAGTAAATAGTGGCACTTAAACCCATCGTGAAATCAAAAATTAACGTTGCATTTCAATAAAAGTGACTTTTCTACTTTTTTTTAGGAATATTTTTTTATTTCAGTTGAAAAAAAACCACGGGTATATCTTTCCAAGACATCTTAAACATAAATGACTGTAACTTAATTGACAATTAAATATGCAAATTTTTAAAAACAATTCGTCGAGCAAATTTATTTTTCTCCAATGACTGGGGGCTATCTGTGTGCTTTAATAATACATTGTTCGCCGTATTGGCGTTAGGGTTGAGACGTAGCAACGATCGGGTCGGTTATTAGGGCAGGTGTCGGTGTCGAGTGTACCAAGATGTATCTTGGCAGCGGCGGCCGGTCGCGCGGAATTCGCGTGGGCGCGCCCAGTACCAGTTGTCGCTCTTCATACCCACCTCGAGTGGCAGTTGCATCTGAATTCGAATTACGAATTATCGATATTTTTCACAATTTATCGCTTCGCGGACATACAGCTGGTTCTTTGTGCACAGACGCTTATATAATCGTGTAGCTTGATTTGTGTTATTTAACTAGGAATGTTGAAGTAATTAATTGTTTTTGCAGAATTTTGTCGCTAGAGAGGCTTTTTTAAACGGACACAGACAATATATTCATATACATACCTATTTGTTACGGCATGTGCACATGATGTAAGCTGTTGTTTTTTAAATGTTGGTGAAAAGGAGATTTAAAAATATGTACGAATGTACGTATATAAAAATATGTACGTGTCTTATACTTTTTTAAGATTATGTTGTTAATATTGTGAACCTCCAATTACTTAAAATTGTTAAATATTGACTGCAAAATTTGAGACATCCCGCATCTGTCAGAGCCTGAAACATACTCCACCACGCTGCTCCATTGTAATACTGGCGCTCATCCATTCAAGAATAGACCTCGCACGGCGTTACTTAACATTACAAATGTTTTGTATTTTGCAAGCGTATCACGATTACAAACGCTGTTCTAATGAAAATTACTATTGTGACGTCAATTTAAATTGTACATGAAAGCTCGTTTCATATGTTAAAGGTTCCTTGAACATTATAAACTATATACTGATTTAACTCACTTATATACCAGTATGCTGTCAGTCTACGCAGTCTGTCATTGCAATTTACATGAACGAATTCAAAAAGGACCTCGGATAGCTCCGAAATTAGTCGGGCTATAAGGAAAAAGCACAAGATAATTAATTTTCTTAAAAAATTATCTCTGTTTTATTTGTCATTTTTGTCTGAACTCTGAAATACTTTCTTTCTGTCTTTTAAATCAGTATATTATTTAATGTATTTGAAAATTTTCTCATATTCGCTTTCAGCATAAGTTATAATACTACAAAGAGAATAATCAAGGTTCCTTTGTTACCAACGGACGTGAGCACTGAACTGAATAAGCCGGCGTTATAGTTGGCGTATTCAGTCGAGTGGAGCAACAGAACTTGACAGTACAGTGTAATTACTTAACATAAATCAACCAGGCCGCTCCGCAAACTCACACCGCGTAATTTGCCTCAAAGCCTCTTATCAATCTAGAAATTCCTTAATACACAATTACAGACAACTATGATTTTGTCGTTTTGTTGCATAAGTAATGCAGGCTTTGACTGTGTCGAAGTAAATATACCTACGTAGGTATACATTTTATTATAATATTTAAAACTTTTGAGAATGGTGAAACAGATATACAATGCGAGTGTTGATGGACACAGGTGCCGAGGGAGACCAACACTAACCTATCTAGTCCAAATAAATAAGGTTTTATCTGATGAGGACGTTAGAAGTCTCCGAAAACGGCGTGCATGTATGAAGAGAGTGATGAATGTGGAAGAGGCACGACAGGTGTGCAAGAATAGAGATATTTAGCACTCTGTGCTCTCTGCCTACCCGCAAGGGACCTGGCGTATATGTATATAAAATTTTTGAGTATTTAATTCATTTATGTTAGAAACATTTATGGTTTTTGTGTTCTCATTGCATCCTTGCGCACTAAGTTGTATTTGAGTTAGTTATGGTATAATAATAAAGTTTCAAGCAACAGCTGTTGCTAGATTTGAACTGTTTAATTCAATAATCAACAGACAGCTACATGAATAAAAATTGCATTAACATAATATGCACTAGTAATTAATAAACCATACAAATGTAATTAATACTATTAATAGTTTTATTAGTTGTTTAATTGACTATGTTAAATAAACTATTGCAGTCTTCCAGTTATTTTACAAACTGTGCAGAACAAATAAATAATTTGTCTAGCTGCTATGTAATAACATCTCGGATAGTAAACTCGTCTGAATGTATCTATGTGTATTGGAGTTCGGCCAACATTGCATCTCATTTGTCTGTGCGTTTATTACTAGTATCCAAACTCAGAGCAAATATTTTGATAAAGTCTAGTGTTATTATATATTGTGTTGATTCTGAATACGAGATATATGGGAGGACACGTTAAATAGTTACTTTTGATAAACTGAATGACAGATCCACTGCAAAACTACAATTATACTAACTACAGCTGGCGTGCAGTTCTAACGCAGATCGTCTGTTTAGATACTTCGATAAATGACGGTCGTAGTCAATTAAAGTAATTAATTAAAAAGTAATTAATTGAGCTATTAAAAATAACAGGCCACTAGAATCTAAATAATCCCATTGAATATTGTGCATAGAGTAAGATAATATCAAATCAAATTTGGAACATTTCAAAGCGGGCGGATGCTAAGAAAAACATTCCTCAGTCGCTTATGTTAATTATGCCAAGTGAAGTGAGTGAGATAATGACCATATTAATAACATCTTATTGCTTACCACTTATCGCTCGCATTGTTACTAACAATAACAGCAGTGTCTACTTTCACTCGTACTGACGGTGCAAAGAAGAGTTCACAGAACTGGGTTCCGTGCATAGTTGCCAATTAGTTATTATTTCATGTCTGTAAATGCGGATAAGAACGCCATACATTTCTGACACAGAAGAAAATCGGCACGAAATTTTACCGTTAAGTTACGTTGATGATCATCCGATCGGTCATTAATTATTGTGTTTGAGCACACCCCTTATAAAAAGGAACATCATTCCTTATAAATATTCCACTGAGCCAGTGTAGATGGGCGACTTTCACAATGCGACTTTACGATTTATAAGCCTTGCGAGGACACTTGGCGCTAACCGTTTTTGGTTTTTGTTTTGCAAGGTTATTGAATGTTCGCGATGTTGAATTGTTATGTATTGTTTGTAATGTAGACTTTTAATAAAAATACAGTGATATTGTGGAAAGGAAGAGGGGGGAGCGCTATTAACGTATATCTTTTTTTTCTTTTCTAAAATGAAAAACACTTTAGATCATAAATATTCGTAGGTTCTTTAATTACAAATATCTTTCTTCATCATCAACCTATTGAAATCCACTGGTAGACATTTGCCTTACCTGAGG
>DWDU01003837.1:0-11255 GCA_018245575.1 Jemadia suekentonmiller
ATATAATAATGAAAAAATATATGAAAAAAAATTATGCTCGACTATTATTTTTGGCGTTGGCTGGCGTGCTTGCGGAGGAAGGCTGGTGACTCAGGTCGCGTGGGCGCTATGCAGTTGACGACCTTGAACCCGCTGACCAGTGAATATAGTCGCAAACGTCGCAATGACGACGTCGTGTTCCGTTGATTGATACGGCGTGATAGTTGAGTTGAGTATTAGAAAGTTTTTATCGATAGTACTGCACTTAAATATGTATACTTAACGACACTTCTAAACAATGTCCACTATACTGAATAAAACTAACACGCCATAACATTTATTAAACGTGCAATTTCTTTCCATACAAATATCGGCTACATTTATATATAAGCTTTCATCTCGTGCAATTTGACCGCCCTTATGCCATAAAACTGTAAAATAAAACATACGGCAATAGTAAGATTACGTTTTTATAAGACAAGCATGTCTCTGTTCATTCGAACCAAACTATAAATCTGGACAAACGTTAATGACAGTTATTTCGCGATCCCGTTACTTTTTAACTAACCGTAAGTCTTTTGTATGGTGAGAGTGGTGAGTCTATTAGATGTACGTCGTAAAATATAAAAAACATAATTAACAGCTTATAGTATCAATATATGACACTAATATTATAGTTCTGTTGAGGTTAGTTCGCAAGTACCCACCAGCGGCGCGCACACTAGTGACATCTGCCTCATTACATTTCTGACATTTAGCTACAGGAAATCGCGTAGTGTTATCACAGTGTTCAATTTTTTTATATCGATATCGATAATTAATTCCAATTTTGCTTTACAAGAATCATATTATTCCAATTTATAATACATATCCTTGATCACATATGGTTTAAAAGAGGTTGGAGAATGTAGAACGATAATACTTTTGAATAATAAAAATGTACGAAACTGATGCCAGTTTATCCTTTAACGGGGTGTTATAAAGGGTAGTGAGTTGTCACAGCAGCTCCTAAACATCAAATCCGCCTGATCTTTTATTTGCGTCGTTATTACCCACGTTCACGCTGAAATACCGCAAATTTAATCCGCAATCAATTTTAATAATTGTCACCTCAATATTACTGACACCAACCTAACTACTAAAATGCAGCCATTAAATTTGAATTAAGAAATACCTAACGTTAATTCAATTAGGTAATAAATTTTCGAATTAGTGGCCGTAAAAATAAATTGGTTAATTACTCGTGTACGTTTCTAAAATTCTGTCAGCTGAAGCTTATCGGAGTGTTTTATGTTGGTGCAAAACTTTATCGCCCTTGGCCCAGTGCGTGGGTGCGCGCGGCCGAGTAACTACCTGGGTGTTTGTAGAAAAAATTCAAACTATTCACGTTCGCGTATTCAAGTTCACCGCCATATGTCATCAACGTTCCAAAAAGCTTCAATTAATAAAAAAATGATTATGGTCATCATTACATCGGGAGCTTTTCGAGTGCATCGACTACCAAAATATCTCGGGCGGATAATATATAAGTGTTTATATATTATCCGGCATTACTATTTAAATACACGAATTAAAAAATATTTATATGATGCATTGTTATCGATCTAGGTCTCTCATAATTAATTATTATACTATTTAATACGTTTCTCGAAACAAAATAAAACATGCACATAACATTTTAAAGGTTTCGATTAAATTCACGAAAGTAGACAATAGGACCTGCTGGCGTGCATTTGCCGAGATTTAAAGCCAAGTTCTCTGACAGTAGGTAATTGTCAAACAACTTAGCGGGCACGTGTATTGCCTCGGGCAAGTCACACGCTGCATTCCCTGAGGTAATTTTATAGGGAACACGGAACACGTATACGAATAGCTTCACCGGCGAACATAATTTTGCTAAAACATAGCTGTAATTATTGCTGTAACTTGTGGACACCGTGGCAGCCATTATTATTCTGAGAAAAGAGTCGTGTCTAACAGCCGAACGATAGAAGAGTTGATGGCGCTAATGTAATTACTAACAAAAAACAAACCTCATTGCCATAAGGAAATAAAAATTATTAATGGTCACTGCACATGCAGATCATAACACTCGCACGACTTACGCCAAGCCTTCGTGCGTCCCTCGCATGTGTTACACGTGTTTTACGATGTTCATTAGTGATAGAAGTATTCGTGAACGATCAGGGAGGAAACGGATTTCCGGTTCCCAAAGCTTATGTAAAATTAGTAATAATAATCATCAAATAATTATGCAATAAATGGTCATTAATAAGTAATTATTTAATTAACATTTCATAACTCATTAATAGGACCTTAACAAGCAGTGCAGTTAAGTCAAAATTTGAAATATTTAAGGTGGCAAATCCGTTATTTTTAAATATACGTATCTTTACCCGCCTAAAAATGGACAATTGATAGCCAAACCATTTTAAAAACAACTAACGGTCTGTAACGACTTTCGAAACTCGTGTGCCTACCCGCAAAATAGGTCGACATAAAACGCTCAATGGAACGTGATCCCGTAATGGAACAAAACAGAGCAAGTAGCGAATAAACAAGCGCGCACGAGGCGGCCCTACGCTGTCGCGCCGGCGCTGGCACCTCGCCAGCCGCGGCGCGAGTTTAATGTGGCCGTTGTAATTTCAAAGTAACGGGGTTTATTACAACGCACTACAATATGAAAAGATCACCAACCCGCACGCTCAGCGTGGGGATTACGGCTTAATACAGCCTCAAGAAGGCCTACGTCCGGCAGTGGACTTAGACCGATCACGATGTCAAGTCGACTGCTGTGCCCTCCAAGTATGTTTATATAATATCAACTCTTTTATCCTTACACTAGTGGACACGAGTCTCCTCTTAGTGCGTAAAAAGTTCAAGCCGTAGCCTGGCACACTGGACACATGCGAGTTGGCAGACTTTATATGCCCTAGAGAACATAATAGATAACTCTGATCTGTAAAGGTTTCCTCGTGATGTTTGCCGTTCACGTCTTTTAAAAGACGTAAAGAGCTGCTAGCCAGGATTTGAATCCAGGACTTCCGGAGTGGAAGCGTGAGTTTTTAATTATTAGAGTATCCTGGCTTCAAAAGTTTAGAAGCTTACCAATCCAACCTATATTAAGTAGGGTTATTGCCGTTGCCATACATTTATGCAAGCTTAACGTACCCAGAGTCCGTCAATGAATACCTAAATGACAAGGTTCAAGCGAACCTAGCATAATACGTTATAAAAGTTCTCTTGATTGCGTGCCAAGATCTATGTGTGTTGTTAAGTAACCATATCAGCAGCGGGTTTATTGTAAACATATAATACTTTACGGATAAAACAGTTGAAAACGTTTCGACACCGACTAACGCAAGACATACGTATTATGTACAACTTTTTATCCGTTGCACTAATTACATTGAATGTATCGTTCTTCGCAATGTTGTAATGGTTTTAATATTATTCAATTTAGGACAAGATTTGGGACATTATCCTACCTCTTCGAGGATTACAGGCTTGACGTTACGTTTGTTACGTTACTAACTATTTAGAAGCGTCCAGCCGGGCGTCCTTGTAAGACCTCTCCAACTAGGTGGAGTGACAATACACGTAGTTTCTGGCAATGCTTGGGATGACCTCATGATATAACGCAGAGACTCGCTGTTAGAGAGGCGTACACTGAGTAGTAAACCGAAATGGGCAACTGATTATGATGATGAATGACCACTTCCGCCTAATGACATCCTCGAAGACAGGGAGAGAATAGTGCACCCCCAACTCACATCAGTTATTTTATACGTCCCGATTTAAAATAGAGGTGAGGCGAACAGTACTTTAGATAAACATTGATACTTCTTATAATATGTCGTACTTTGTATTGTATAAGGAATTGTTGATCGAAGCAACAAAAGCGTAATAATCAAAATCATACACTTATACAAATGTATATAAAAACTGTAGTGGACAGTAGTCTTTAAAATAGCGTAGATCAGAGAATAATTATCAAAGACTTATCTAAATGAATGCGCAGAGCATCGATTGAGGTGCTGCAAAGCGAGATTCGTAAAGAAAATTAAAATAATGCTAAAAGGGCGACGTAGTAAATTCATAATTTTTACTGTCCTACGTTACGACTAGTTACAATGCTTTTGGCTCCTCGCCGAAGCGGCGATGCGTGCGCGGGCTGTGAGATATTTTACAATTTGTTTAGAAATGTGATAATTTATTTTAAATGAATCCATTTCTAAGAGGAAATTTCAAAAGTTAAGATCATTCCATCAATCAACCAGAACAACAAATGTAATCTTTATACAATGCGAACGACGCATTCTTTTGAAGATATTAAAAATGACACATATGTAACATGACAACGAGGCATGTTATCAAATGTTGTATTTTTGGATTCGACTACACAATTCGATGCTGTATATGTACATTTAAAAGTAGAGATCGTGAGAAAAATTTGACATTCATGAAGAACTCTGTATGTGCCTTTGGTAGAGACAGGTCTGACTTGAATACAAAATTTGTAGAGACCCTAATCTGAAGCAGCAGACATCTGATTGCCTCGCCGAGTGTCTAGTTGTGCTAATTCCAAGACAAAGACGACTTGCTAAAATCGTACCGCTTCGAAATAATTACGGATTCCGCTGACCTCGAAGACGCCGATTGCTCCGAGCGGTCCGACAATAGGTGAACCCTATCCGCGGTGCGTTCGAGGGGCAAGCGAGTTATTTTATTTATTTTCCCGAAATCCGTGCTCGCCGAATTCAAAATAAACTGCCCATTTTATGAACCGGCCGAGGCCGATGCCGAAATAACCTGCAGTCTATATTTAAACAAACTAGTACTTCTATGAATACACCGAGCATTACAGACAATATCTAATACAAAAACAAGCATGAATCAACCGCCACCCAGTAAGGACCAACAATAAAAACTGTCTGCCTTGTAATAGATAATGATTTACGTTAGACAAGTACTATTATGAAATTCGTTATAATAAAAGACTGATTAATACCCACGTTCACAATATTTTTCATTGTTTATCTGCCCATTGTTCTGTCTGGGTAAGTCGGCGTGGGTTTAAATCTATTCGGATATCAGTAGCTGAATAAATCCGGAAATGAACACCGCGAGAATTTGTAGTGCCTATTGTTTTTTTGCCAAAAATTCCCTCAAAAAATCAAACAAGACAATCAAACAAAACAATCAAACAAGATTGGGTCCTTCAAATTTTGTCAAACAAATAAATGAATCGACAAACCTGTTGCGTGGAAGAGCTGGTGACTTGAGTCTGGTTCTGGCGGGAGACCAGGCTCGTCTTCTTTAGATTCTCCATGACGGAGGCCAGGTCTTTGGCGCTGCCGTTGTGCTTGAGACTGCTGTTGCCATCCAAGCTGAATTCGGGTATCTGAAAACAAAAATACCATTGAATTTTGTTTTATAAGATAAAATTGTAGAGAATGAAAAAAGCAGATGCAATGTATCGATGTAATTTAAAGTGAAACAAAACCTATAGTAGTGGTACCCATTTCGTTAATCACTTCTCAAGAAACTAAGACACGAACGTTATGTAGAGTCATCAAAATCACGACAATCAAAGCCAATCATCATTAAACAGATGAAAGTCGACCGACCATGCGCCGTACTATTATGTGCGGAGTCCATTAACGCAGAATGAAAATAGCCTTCGTACACGTAGAACAATAGATTTATTGTTTTTTCTGATAACTTATAAAGTGATTATAATTCAGCGCAAGGACAATTTGCTGCACTGAGTGTAACCGTTGAATGGGGTCAAAGGAACCATTGCTAGTGTAATGTAATATCTATTTGTGACTCATCGGAGAGCCCAGTCGCGCTATCAATCAGAAACTCGGCTCACGCTCGAGTGTTGAACGCGAAGACTTGCACGACGCATATTGATGACGCCGCCTACATTGACTCGAATCTCCACCAATACTATTTGGACGTACCGACGCAATCAAAACATGTCAGTCAACATTCGTCGACCATAATGGACCAATGATCAATAAGGTATAATTTAACGATACCGTACGAGCCGTGTCTACGGGCCCTTCGCTATCAATCAAGCGTTTGTGAACAAATTCGAAGTGATCAGTCGTGGCGATAGAGATGTGGCTCCCCCCACTAACACCTCGTCTAAAGTAATCTGGGAGGTGAGCGGTATGCTGTTCAATATGTTAATTGAGAATGACATCGCGATGATTGCATGTCATAGAATCCGTTGAAGATCGGTGTGACGCGCGATTACGTGTATGCCACTGATGTCATACACACGTGGCACGCCGTCATCAGATCGACTCTACGCCGCTGTTGATAAAGTTTACGGGCATATATTAATAATTTTAAATATGATGACGATCTATTTTAAGAATTATTTTAACATATCACGCTTGACCGCATTTTTTTGTAAATTCATATACGCCTATTATTTTTGTATCGCTACACCCGATCTCTTACCGGATTACCGGGTAGGCAGAGAGCCCATTTTACCAAAAAAAAATTCTCTTACGTACCTGACGTACATACTTACCACAACTTCTTGGTTTTGCCAATTTTGTTTATTTAACAATTACATATAGGTAAACATTTTAAATTTAAATCTACAGCTACATGAACAAACTAATTTAAATAGTAATCTATTCTACAGGGTGATGTCTAACACAGCTCCATGCACGCACAGCGTCGTCCGTGCACTAGCAAGGCACCGGGTGATTATATAATGATTTCATTGATAAGTCCGCAGCTATCCTGACACGAATGATGAGTAATACGACATGTCGAAGCGAAAAAAACAGCCGATCCGGTAACACAACAGGTCAATTGTGGCATCACAGTGAGTCACGGTTCGCAGAAGTGTCGTCACAGTTCCACAGATATTACATAAGAGGTATGATCGGGCCGCGTCACGCAGCCCGTTCATGAGTATGAGTGGCAATGTGATTAAGCGAATCAAACTGTGTTTTTAATAACTGGCATAATAATTAGTCGGTTATAGTCAATTTTACAGGCGTTATAAACACTGCGTTGAGTGGCTCGTTGGTCGAGTGACAACTGCTGATCAGCAGTTGGTGCAAGGTTCGATCCCCGGGTAGGGCTTTGTTGGATGTTTCTGACTTGAAATTTGGAGTAGTGAAATATAATTTTAGATTTGTTCCCTATGTATTGCAATTGACTCACCACCTACACTCCTCTGCATATCTCTCCGAGGATTACAGGCGTTACGTTTTTCTAAACACTATGAATGAAAACAGATTATGTATGGTAAACACAACTCAGATCAACACTATATCGAGGTTGTAATGTTATGAAAGGGGTAAGTGAACATGGAAGCGTATCAGGTCTGTAAGGATGGAGATATTTTGGCACTCAGTGATATCTGCCTCCTACGTAATATATCGGGCGCGACGACATAGTAATAATAATCAGCGTTGACTGTTGAATTGATTTAAATACCTAATCACTGTTCATAGTCATTTTAAGCCATTATCTTACAGAATACCTAAATTACTTTAAATGAATATTAGTCATCGGTCGGTCCGTTTCAATCATGACATCAGGACGTCATTATTGACCATTAATATAAATACTTGTCCCAATAAAATATATGTTAGTGTCCGAGATGTGAGTCTTTCTTTTTCATATTAGAAGAGCGGGGTTTCTATGAGGGCTCCTAATAATCACCTCAATGAGATAGTATACTTAAATTATGTCATTTTAGTCACATACACAAACAAAACATTTCAAACAAGCTTGACAAACAGAAAATTTCGTCGGTTTTGAACTTACACACTTGAGATTTCAGATTTAAGCTTCCGAATAATAATAAAAATTGATATATTCATTGGTTTTTGGAAATTCTTTCCATACAAAGGTAAATAGGGATGAAAAGATTGTATGAGATATCATCGATTCGGAAGGTAAATATATATATAGGAAATTTGAGATTTACGTTTTTGTTTAACAAAAACATATGATCTATTGGAATGGATTGTAATGTCAACTTATGCGCGACCGAAGACACGGACAAAATGCTCTTCTTTAAGAAATTCGATTTTATGAAATATATTTTATATCGCTTAATAAATAACCAGTTCATTAGTTACTTCGCTCCAACCTTAACTACGAGTACTAGTAACAGCAACACTCACACTTGTATTCGTAAGAGTTATCTATTATCAAATAGATAATAGTACTGGAAGAACACATGACACTAGTGTTGATAAGTGAAACAGTTAAACAATTGCGTCTCCGTTTCTGCGTTTGATTTTGACTATTTTAACAGTCCTTAATGAAGATTGTTAGATAATATAATCTGAAAATGATATTTTTATACCTAAATACGAAGTCGTAGTAGGTACAGTTATATTTTCGACTTCATGTCTATTCAAGTATTCAATGAGTATGAAAGGAGACGCGCGTTTGCGAATCACTAGGCGCCGATAAATAAGGCTGTATCTAATCAGCTCAGGCCGACCCAGCCCAGTTCGCGGTACGGCTTTCACGACCAACAATTCCTGCCGCGTACCGGGCAAGCATGGCTGATCTTTAGCCTACGTAGATCTTCATTGTGTTACATTTAAGTCTCTATGCGTTATTTAATATTATAGTATACTATATCGCCTGTATTTTCTCGAAGGGGTAGGCAGAGGAATATAGTACACTTCCAAGATTCACCAGTTTATATCGTATGTCTCACGTAATAGGGCGTTAGCCTTTTAACTTACACCGAGTTCGAATCCAGCCTCCGTGTTACTACTGGGAACTTTAAGTTAGAAAATCCGATATAACTTGAATATTCATAATAAATACAACAATATAACGCATTAGTACTAGATGCACCATAATAATCGCGGCATGCCTGATCAAGGGACATTATTACCGAAGGTCAGTTCAACATGAACGTCTGTACTACGCGCGACAAAACGAGACGGCTAGATGGTTGAAGTGCGGATTAGAATAGAATGATTCTGAGAATTATACACATTACATATACCTATAATAGTCTTAGCGAACCGCTGTTGGATAACATCAATAAAATTCTATTTCAATAGTGATATAAATTATAGAAAATTGCCTTTTGTCGCGGCCAGAACTAATGATTTTTCCTCACTCAATGCAAATTTGTGATAAAATTAAACGCCACGAAATTTTAATACATTTCTTTCTTTGGCGACGTAACAACAGTGAGCGTGCGTAATGAAATTTATTGTAACGACTCAATATAAATAAATAGAATAACGCTCAAGCACCTATCGATACTCAGGCTGGATGCATTACATAACTAGGTATGGTGAAATGCCACCACATTATGACGCGACCTTATAATGGACAGTTCTCAATAAAGTTATAAAATAATAAAACCGGTGTCCACAATGTTATCGTTTGACGGACGCATAGAGTATTATCTGTCAGGTTCTCAGCGCGGAATATATTTCCATATTAATATAGCTACACAGGAATGTTTATACTTCTTCTTTTTCATTACGCTTCTGTCTAACTCATATTTAATTTAACTGGTTATTCATGATAAATGATTACAGGTTACTTAATCCAACCGGTCAATTACTTAAGGTTTAACCTCGAGTTATATATCACATATGTTACATATATATAGATGATTGATTATTTTATGTTTGTGGTCACATTCAGATAATACAGAGAACCCACTATGAGATTTTAATGCGTGATTGAAATTTGAATTTAACAAAATACAACATTAAGGAGTCGAATGAAAACACAAATTATATTAGTTTCGTATCAATTTTAACATGTTCCCGATAAATTTTGGAATTCAGTATACTCTGTATAATGTAGATACATATACCTAATAATAATTACGACAAGGAAAATTATCAAGTCGGTCGGTGAGTAAGTTGTCCGCGTAATTAGTTTTACCGGTAAAAGTGCCTCGTATTATTCCAACAACGTTCAAACAGATGTAATGGGACCTACCCGAAAATTGTACCTGCATTATGTATGTTGTTGCAGCGACGATTTCTAGTGTGTATCCACTGTTTGTCGCACAATGGTGCCAGTTTTAGAAGTATGCGAATCGAGCATAATGGTTTTACCTTGCGTTGCGCCAACTACTAGGGATATTAGCACCGTGTATAAAGCGTATCTGCCGCTGGGATCCGCATGGTTTGGCTGACAGTGTGTTGTTATCTGTCTGGGGGAGCACTGTCAATCACTTATCATCGCTAGTGTCGGCCGCGTCGCGTGTGCGCGTGGGTCGGAGCGCGCGCGGCACGCGCTGGCGTCGCGGCGGTCGTGGCGTGACTGGCCGGCAGCCAGCTAGCGGCGGCGTGCTGCCCGCCGGCCGCCGATCGCAAACTTTAACCGGCGACCACAATGGCTAATTAGAATGGCGAGCAGCGCGGGGCGAGCGCAGGGGGCTCTCCACCCACGGACCTTCGCATCCGCCTCATGCACAACACTGATGAGACACCGATCATAAAGCCACATCGTTCCAACTTCATATCAGTATTGAAAATGACCAAGTGTTTGTGCATTCTTGCATATCTCGCTGTCAATCACACGACATGCAGCATTGACTCGTCTATATCGTCGTAAACAAAATAGCGTTTGCGGTGACTATTTCAAAAATATTGGTTCCGAGTGAAAGTGAACATAAAGAGAAACAATATTACGCTGTGCTCGCCGACCTACATTTAAAACGAGAATAGATGCTGAACGCTGATGGATGCATATCACCATTTACCAGCGACGTGTTATATTTACTTCGAACAACGTGGTTGATGTTTGAGTAATTTCAAACTTATCAAGTTACTAATGGAAGAAATTAACTTTTCATTAATATTTGCGTGTTAAAATATGTTTAAGTATTGGTCATTAATTGTCGACAATGGAATTCTTTTCGGTAAATATTAACTAATACACCTACATAAATCATATTAAATTCGTTTAAACGTGACTATGACTTTTATTAGATACTTCAAATTGAGTAAGTAGTTAAAGTAATTAATTTAAACGCTGAAAAGGGACATACAAAGTTTAATTTGTGCATCGAAACGGTCTCTTAAACGAAAATACTACGTGTACCAATGAGATCTTTATAAAAAAACCCTACTAAGGAAAGGGAGACACGCCGGTAATTCTGTCGTAGAGATGAGTCAACGACCTTTCAATGTCAGCGGCAGACTCGTTCAGTAAAATCGGTGTCGAGTAAATAATTAACAGTATTATATATACACATTACATTATATATACATATTACGTTTATGTGTATATAACAT
>DWDU01003838.1:0-11255 GCA_018245575.1 Jemadia suekentonmiller
ACGTAACTGGTGAAACGTGGGAGTGTTCTACACTCCTCTGCCTACCTCTTCGGGGATTACAGGCGTGATGTTACGATGTTACGTTGTGACATTGCTTATACTTACGCAACGTAGGACGCCCTCCGGCTAGGTGGAGTGGCGATATACGTAACGTGGCTGGCAGCGGCTGGATGCGAAGAGCTGGATATCGAGCTCAGTGGCGTGCTGTTGGAGAGGCCTATGTCCAGCAGTGGGGTGGAATAGGATGATGATGACATTGGTTTTCAAAATTCAGAATTGGTATTTAATACGCATACAATTTCCGCTAAGCTCATACGTAAAAATTACAAATTTTTAAACTAACTTGTTCTCTATCAGGTAATCCAAACACCTTACTGATTTGTGAATAAATTATTCGTATAATAAGATGACTGCTACTGCCACCAACTATTCTATACTGCGACGTAAGCATAAGTGGTGAAACGTGGGAGTGTACTACATTTCTCTACTGACCTCTTCGGGGATTGCTGGCGCAATGTTACGTCGATAATTTTAATAATTAAATAAATTATTTAGAACAGCAATATATGTACGTCGGTTTCATTCAATCGGATATTAGATTCAAATAATACGGATTAGCATAAATGTAATTTTCAATTCATAATAACCATTTAGCATTGAAAATTGGGGACTGTACTTTAAATTTGACCACAGATAGTATATTGTTAATATAACATATTCATGAATAAAAGAATCCTACGGTAAATTCATATTATTATGTTCAGAGTGAAATTTGTTTTTAGTTATTTCGTACTTGTTATTATTATGAAATTTTAATTGATCAATAACTTATATGTTCAAGCGCATAATGTCTTTAGATAAAATATGTTTAGATATATTTTTCTTAAATGTCCACACGTAAGTTGTAAGCGTATAGCCAATCGTTGTTCAAAAGTTTTAAACCGTCTGAAAGATCCTCGGAAAAGTTATAGAGCTATCGTCTTTTGTTTTCAACGTATGTTATATTCTATAGTCGCCGATAGTAATCGAAAATTCCAATAACGGTCATGGGAGATGAATATTCTAAACAAAACAACCACAAAAAAGATAAAGGAAAACACAACGGGGCAATCTGCACATTTACAGTTAACCCTATTGTCGTATGAGACATGTGAAGTCTACCAATTGGTACTTGGTCAGCTTAGCGAATAATCTTAACCCGTCTCACCCTGAGATCGACCTGTGTCCAACAATAGAACGATATAAGGGCTCATTATAACTGGCAACCATACAAACGCAGTTTAAACATGTACCTACTGTTTATTACGATGAAAAAATATAAAGCGAAATATACTGAGTTTAGCATTCCATATCACTCCAGAGTACCTACTTCACAGAGCTTAACGTAATTTAAACGCTCGAATGAACCAACGGCACCGTTATCTAGAGTTGTAAAGTATCTATTTTCATTAGTGCCGGGCGTCGTGATTCCTTTCATACAAAATCAAGGATTGCCGAATATTAATTTACCCCAGCTTTGATCCGTAATATATTAAATTTGCATTTAAATTGTAAACTGAGTGTACTGCACTCTATCACGTCACTCATTTAGGTACAATATCTACATAAAACATTCAATTTATACATCAACAAAGAATTAACAAGAATTTAGGGATCCTCCAGTAGTAAATAAGCTGCCTAGGATTGAAGTACCTTATTGGAAAATAGCGGTACTTGCGCGATACCGATATCGATCCCGTAAGGAACATACTAAGAACACCGAGTGCCAAAAACCTATACAGACTTGGCTTGCTTCTTTTGCATCACTTTCATTCTCATTTATCATCCATCACTTTCATTCTCATTCATCATTCGTCACTTCCTTTATCATAGCGATCTAATTCCACGATCTTATAATGGACATGTTAAAGGTTTTTTAAATAGAATGCAAGCTTTTTATGTTATATCTATTATCATTTTATATAATAAATATATACATGAGACATCATTATTCACGACGTAAGCCGAAGTTGTGACGACAGGTGAATAATGCTACATAAATCAAGTTATCTCGCGAGTGTATCGTCACGCACTAAGGCAAGCTGTCACAAATGTTACAACTATATCTCGCGACATTTCGTATTGAGACAATTCTTGATGTAATTTTATGCTTCGTGTGGCAGAAAGGCACATCAAAGACTCCTATCATATTCTACGTATATATCATAACATGTATACATTAAGTCCATCGTGAGCGTTCGCGATAACCTTCTATAAATAAAATATCAGACTGTGTCGTCAACTATTCATACGCAAAGGCATTTACCCCTCATTAATCATTAGGTTGTCGGCAGAATAAACACGAAAAATCACAAATGTCATAGTAGTCAAATTAACCGAAATCAAAGTAAAGTTTCCGCTTGAATTTTTTTCACGACACTTCAGTTTCGTAAAGAGCGACTTTGAAAGAACATTTCGGCTCCCAGCTAATTCCGCTCAAAGCTTGCAATTAGTACCAAAAAGTATGCCAACTTAAGGGCACGAAAATAAAACGACCAAGAGACTCGAATGATTTAAACTAATTAGGAATGGGAGGTAAGTCCGCGGCCCGTTTTAGAAATGGATTTATTTAATAGAGTTTGTATAGCCGGTGACGAGGATGGACGTAATTTGATTTACCTTGTGTTTGTCTCTGGACGCTGTGTAGAGGACCCAACCCACGTAGACAAACATTATGAGGGCGGGGACGACCAGGCTGGCCACGACTGGGATGCGGCGAACCCACGCATGATACACGGCAAGCATAAGCAGCGATATGCCCACTAGTATAGCGATGTACCGCCCAGTTCGTCGTCTTTCTTCCTGGAAAAAATAAACGATATCCTGTTTCATTTTTATCGAACTTCACGGAATCAAATCACAAACAAAGCTATATCACAAACAAGGGATCTATATCACAAAAAAACATTTTGAAACGCTCTTACAAGGGTCAGTAAGCGCAATTATTTCTTTTACACAAGAAACGTAGACATTAGAAACCAAATATATTATATTTTTTATACGTTTATACACGAAATTTAGGTGTTAGAGAACAATTACGAGTACATTGTATCGCTTACATTTAAATTTATGTGATGATTATTTATGAGCGTGAATATTGTAATGATTAGAAACGCTATTCAGAGGTTACTCATATTTTTGGTACAATTTTGGGAAAATGTTGGGACCTATGTGGCTGAGATATAAGATACATAATACAATGGAAAGTTCCAGACTCTAGTTGTTTCCTGTAAGCATAAGATGTCTTGCATTTACTGTACCACTTAATGAATACAAAATACATGTTGAAATCTTATAAAAGTAATTTAATATATTGCATTAAAATAGATTAATTTATAACCTTAATTTAAATATGCTTGTATTTTTCCTGTATGTAGTTATTGTTAAAAATACTATATTTACAACCAGCTTCGTTTTAAACAACCTCAGCGCGTTATTCCATTGACTAGCAATCCCAGGGCACCTGTCGAGATTTCTTTCGAATATATTCAAACTCAGGAAATACAAGCAAAACATAACACATGTATTAGGAGAAGCCAACAGAACATCGCTACGCAAAATTGTTTATCGCTCGAACATTTCTGGTACGTTGAGCGAAAAGCTCACATACTTTTCACGTGCATTCCAGAAAGCTACCTTTTAACTTTTTATTGAATATAAAAAGCTTCAGTGATTTGTTAATGTTAATGTTAAATTAATAAAAATCATAATGCAAAAGAACAAATATTATTTAATTGTGTAGATTAAAAGACAATATATAAGGTAAGTACCTATATTTTAAATGTATATATATTTACTATGATACGGGTTAGTATATCTTGTATTAAATACAGTAATTAATCAATAATACATACATCACGTTGGTTGTGTGGAGTGTTCTGAAACTAAGGCATTTCATAAAATAATTGATATAGTGTTTTTTAAAAAGATCTATAAGATTTCTTACAGTCTACAATTTTGTCAATATCATTTTCATTTATTAACATTAGAATAGAAAGTTTATTACAAATTATATAAATATAATATAGTAATTAAGTATTCCGTTGTACAAAAAAAAATATTATTGATATTTTTATAGTGCATAGCCATCAAGGTCGTATTTCAGAGGACTTCGAAGGAAAATTTTATTCAGCAAATTCTCTTGTCAAACAATTGCGTAGGCGTTGAACTCTCGACACGTCGCCCAGGTGTACAATGTATAATTCTTAAATATAAAGACACATAGTAATATAATACCACAGAGAATCATATTTTAATTAACATTTTCATACAAATTTTCTCTTGGAAAAACTCTCAAAAATTCTTCAAAGCCGCAGACATAAACATATTTAGAACTTAAGGTGTTGTTAAAATAACATTTCACATTTTAAATGTATTTTTTAACATGTTTTTTATTATGTTAACACGTTACTACGACAATAATAAATGTAAGTACGTACGATGCCTTAAATTTACCTTAATAGAAGAGACGGGCACATTAGGTAGCAAGTTGACAGAGCTTCTTACCTCGTTGTTTAACTTCAAATTCATTGCGCTGTTGAAATTAAAAAACAATACAATATTAACTCACGAAAAATCGCTAGCAAATGAAACAGTACATTAATGATCAACCACTGAACAATACTCAGCGTACAACACACCTGCCACTCATAAACTGTAACGTTCGGTATTGTAATGTCTCAATGCTGTTCGCGGTGCGTGAGATGTAACGCGGACGATCGCATGTAATGCGCGCGCGGCGTGCCGCAGTCGGCAGTCACGGGAACACTGCAGGCAGAATTAATGCATAATGATCTTACGCCTTATTTACGCTGCTCGTTAAAAAAACCCGTAAACCTGATCCACCCGACTGGGTAAATTGTGAAGGGCTGTACTAAACGTATTTAAATAAATTGATATAAGAATAATGCATTCAGTGACGAGAGTTGATTGTTTTGCGTGGAAATAAAATTGTTCCGAATCCGATTCAAATACGGAAAAATCTGATGTTAGAATACGTATATGTAGATGATCACTCTGAAAACGAATTTAAACACGTTTTATTATAATACAGTATTACTGACGAAAACATAATTTATGTCGTAGCATAAAAAAATGCTCGTCTACACCGTGAAATATGTCAGGAACAAATGTTAGGAAACATGTACATATAAAATAAAACAGCATAACATCCCGCCTATAATACCCGAAGAGGTAGGCAGAGGAGTGTAGTACACTCGCACGTTTCACCAGTTGCTTTATACGGTCATGGAATAGGTGGTGAGTCTACAACCATATACCGAGCACATTTCCGGGTTCCGAACAACTTCTAGAAAATCTACGTTAGACAAATTCATAGTGGCCGTACTGGGTTTCGTATCCGGGACCTCTCGATCGGCAATCGCGCTTGCATCCAACACGCCAATGAGGCAGTTATATACAATATTCATCTTTTAAAATAAAATCCATGACCAACAGGTAGACAACGCATCGGATGGTAAGCGGCTACCACCGCCTGCAGCTTCTGCGACGTGAGCAGAGTTAACAACTTATTGCTTGCCTTAAAGGAACTTCTTAACACGACGCGAGAATCCCACTTTATAATCCAAATGCAAATATAGTGTGTATGTGTATTAAAGAAATAAACATATAGACCACTACCGACACGTGCTTCGCTCCCACAATATATTAGTAGTCGGGCAACAATCTCAAGGCGTGAAAACATTTCTACAGTATACAAAAGTAATTTAAATTTACACTATGTGAACAGTGGGAAACGGAAAGTTCGCAGCAATTACCAGTCGCTTGTTACGTGAACAAAAATGAAAATCGGATGCAGGGGCATTTAAATTAACGGTATGTATGTCCATTAAGCATATGTTTATACTGATGGAATTAAAGGTACGATATTTTGTATTGTCTCCATTTTTGTTGTTTCTAATTTTCTTATTCCTAAAATATATGTTTAGTTAAGTGTACGATAAAAAATTATGCTGTTGTATTGTAAACATAATATTTACTAAAGAGAATGTAATTACATGCTTTTCAAGTTCCTAATCATTCCTAATGAGGCAGCCAGGCAATTTGTCTTCACTGCAAGGACATGTCGTGACATAAAAATACTTTAATGGATTATTTCGACGATCATTACTCAACAATTCCACTTAGATACATAATTGCATGGATGCATAATTATCTTAATCTTTCCATTACGAAAGGAGACCCATGTTAAAACGGTAGAACGATAAATGATCTGAAAAGATCAGAAAAGAAAAGAAAAAGAAAAAACATAATTACAAGCCATCTCCAATGTAGCCGGTGTCTATTTCGTTATTCAAATCATAACTGCAAATCATCTGCATACATATCGTTCATGAGTGAAGTTAGAAATACGACGTAGCTCCCGCGCGGGCCATTTTAATTATAAAATACGTGACTAACAGCCCCGCTACAATAATGCAGTTAATCATTGAGAGCGTTAATATCGACACATGAGTTTTACCAGATCACATTTTTTACGGCCTCAAAACGTTAGCCTAACCGCCGTTTATAAACAATTTTTGCTGATGCCGTGAATTTACGACACCGAAGGAGCACAATTGAGAATCGCGAACACATCCGCCATTTTCGCTTTGACCTGTTGAGTGATGAATCGCGGGTTGTAGTTTAAGATCGCGCGCCATTAAATAATGTTGTTACCTAACCTAACAAATATTTATATGGGTACAGTTTTTTATAAAGACTGAATAAAACCATGAAAAACTATAACAAACTATATATTAAAGTCATATTATATTAGATACAGTTTTAGGATGTCATTAGGAACTGATAAAACATACATATATAGATAATTGATAATAAGATATTGCAGCACATTGCACAGTTAATAAAATTTACCTACAATTTGCAATAAGACTGATGGTTTACTTAAGAAATGTTAGTAAACGCTTCATAATAAAATTAGTAGGATTTTTTTTCTGACGTCCTAATAATATCGTAAATTTAAAATAGTCCAGCGTATTATTTATAACAATTATCAATATTATTTAAATTAATCAGCTCCAGTAAATAATTTGATCTTAAGCTAAGATATTCCTAGTATAAATTGTGATAAGCGATCCGATACAGATGTTAAATGAAAATAAATCGTATCTGCTTACACAAACAAACTGTTCTAGCACATGGCTACATATTTTGGTTAATATATTTCATTATATAATATTATATAAAAATATAGGAGCACAAATTAATCATCAAAAATTTGTGTTCTTAAACAAAGTTTTATGTAGAATCGCTGTACTCATTTCTTTCTTATTCAAAGACCATAGTAATTAACATTTTAATTACATACCTACTTGTTGATAGTAATTAAATTTAAAATGAATAAATTTTCCTATAATAAATAAAGCATAAAATTAGGCAAAGATGAGAAATACTTACATTAATGAAGAAAGTGATGGATGTAGAAAAGGCACAGCAGGTCTGTAAGGATAGTTCTCTTCTATCTAAGGTTAGGATAGTTATCTAAAGATAGATCTGTATTCTCTGGCTACCCCGTGAGGGATCTGAAATGATGATGATATATAATAATAATAACGGGTAGTCAAATTAGTATCGTGTGCTGAAGGCAATTAAAAAATCGCTCATCGACATTAGCAATTCGTCGTATTCAGTAATGAAATTTTCCAGCCGTCGTTAAAGTCAACGACTCGGGAGCGCAACACGCCGTTAAGCAGCGAAGGTCTCTGGAAAGTTTTCCATTAATCTTCTATTGTATTTTATTATGTCCCGACTAGCTGAGCTGCGAGGCTTAATTATCTTCGTTAAGTAGTTTCGAGAACTTTAAGTGCTGTAAATCAAATGGAACTACTGTTTGTTTTAAGCATTAAGCGATCGTCTAAATCTATAACTGCTTTTACACATGTCTATTAAACAGGGTTTTCCGTTTTTTAGCGCATTAAAAAAAAATTAAGTTTATAATGTATACGTATAATTATAGTTTATTAGTAGTCTGGTTACTAGAGATTAGACTCTGTCCAATGCGGGTTTCATGAAAAATACGTATTATCTACTCCTCACAGCCGGTATAAATATAAATATTGCAGAATATTTATCCAACATCGAATGCAGAAGTATCATGAGGTCTTAGGTTTTACAATAGGATGTTCTCCTATTGTTACCATTAAATTTGAAGGGTATGGCAAGCCGACAGTCATATCCAGCCAGCCGACAGCCGACAGTCAGCCGACAGACAAACGTAAACTAAGGTTTTATAGTTATAGCGAAACAAATTCGCTCAAAAGATGAAGGACATTACTGATAAAGTCCGATTAATTTAATTACTTCAACAGTCACTATCACATTGACCAATGTTATTGGATATTTATCGAACTATCAAGCATTAAAGGATAATTTCTTATTATTAACTCGGTCCACGACACGTACATTCATATTACCATAGCTATTTCTCATAGAGATAAGCAGAGACTAAGTAAACTTTAATAACCAAAGTATCTTCTCGTAGAACTTCATCGATCTGATCGAAATGCGTCCGAAGTTAAAATTAATTTCGTAATATTGTTCACTACGTCTTCTGTTATACATATCAATTTATTTTCTGAGCACATCAAGTTATATTAACAATACAGTACATTTTCACACGATAATAGTTATTTATAACCCAATTAATCAAAAGAATATTACATGAATTTTTTTGTCTTTAGGTATATCATAGGAGTAATACAGTAAGTACTCTTTAAAATAGATGAAATGTTGTCCAATGTTGATCTACGTAGGCATTTAGATCCGTGCGTAATTGGGTACCTTGATCACAATATGCACTATTAATAAATTGTGTATTAGATACTGCATAAATCTTAGACGAAGTAGGCTAGGACACACGATGTATGCCATTGAACTGTGGCATGCTGCCCGGGCGCCGCTGCCAACATTGTGACACCATAACTTTGCGTAGGTACACTTTGCCAACTAACTTCTAGTCGCGACGGGGGATTTTTATCTTTTAGTATCAAGAACATTCTTTTCATACTCACTTCTTTACTAACCTATTCAAACGTCACGCCAGGTCTTTTACAGAGGACAGCGAGTGCCAAATACAGAACGACGTGAAGAAATGAATCTAAAGATCCATCACTCATTTCACAACCTATAAAGTCTGCTAATCTGAACTTGGCCTTAATCTTTTTCACCTGAGAGGCCACCCATGCCAAACAACAGTTCGACAAAAAATATCTAAAATGGTTTCCTAATAAATCTCTACTTCGAACATTCGCAAAGTATAACATGTTTATATTGCTAAATAGAGACAAGCGTGAATGAAATTCTAACAAATTGCAAGCTTATCGTCTAACACAGTATTCAGATTTGATTGAAATTACTAAACTGAAAACAAAATGTCAGAGTGAGTAAAATAATAGAGGAATTCCATCTCTTCCATCTCCATTACATATTCCAATTTCTGAACGTCTGTTCTTAGAGGAATAATTATAAGTTTGAAACATAAATGAATTAAATTGTGACTTGAGAACATAAACTCTCATAGAGATTTTATTTATACCATCTAACGTTGTATGGATATGAGACGACGTACAATCGTATTACAGCTTATGGACATGCTCATGTAACTTCAAATTACGTTCAAAGACAAACGCGCTGCTAGCGAGAACTAAAAATATCCTGTTGTATGTCAAATGCTACATGATTAATTTCAGCCCTATCCAAAGTCCACCTTCATGGGCAGCGGCCGAGTGCGGTTGTGTCGGAAATTTAAATATATTCTGCTATTATATTTTTTAGATGACATATTTATATTTAGAGTCTAGTGTTTGGATTTGGAGTTGGGAGCGAAATTTTTGACATGCATTTCTGATTTTACTAAAATTATATGGGTTTGGTCTATTAAGTTAACGGAAAACGACGTAAGAACCTAGGCATATTATAGTTCTCCATAATATTATCTACGACGCGTAGGTATCTCGTATTGTCTGCAATTAAAGTGAATTTTGCCAACTCTAGCAAAGCTTACCAGATCGTGGGCCTATTATTTACATAATTAGAGAAAAGGCATTTTAACAGTAGAACATTTTAACAAGGTTCATTAAGATGATGATACTACTTGTAGTGTCGCATACTTAACAGTTGGATAATCAGTCTATACAAAGCTTACAAAAAGCATTCTAGCTTTTTTAAAAAAGGAATAAAATACTGTCAATAACTAAACAGCTTCAATACAAAGGCCAATCTGCCATTTATAGTTTTGCCCACTTCTGGCTACTGGTGTTTGCGATTTATTTATACACACAGGAATGTATAATGCGTAACGTGTACACTGGTGGAATATTGCACTTTTTTTTTAATTGGTTCATTAAACTGGACATCGCACTATATCATAAATATTTGTCTGTTTACATAAATGGTATTTATGTATTATATCATTTGAGATGTGAACACTACATACAATAAAAAAATAATTACTTACACTTCTTAATTACGTATACAAATTACAAAAACATTAAAACATAACATAGACCTATAGAAATTAACGAATATTATTACATCTGAAATTATGTTGATGTAAGAACGGCCGATAAGAAAATATCGTTCGTTCAATGGTTCAACGATATACAATGTAGAAAAAATTACTGATGAAAGAATGACAAAATTGATGAATAATCCGAATGTCGATGAACGCAGATGCCAAAGTGGACCAAGATTTCTTGGTAGAATGAACGCCATTTCATACTTTGGTAATACCTATTACACAGGTGGATACTTATCTTAAGTAAACAAGTCAGACACTGGCTGATTGGGGAATAGTACTGTGACAGCTAACGTAAGAAATCACCGGTCTAGCATTAGGGCTTGTATGTTACCAACATGTCTGCCTTGCCATTTAATGGGAGTTTTTACATTACTTTCCAAGTACACATTACGGTGCCTCGCCGAGAACAGGGTGGTGTCATTTATTTTGCACTCATGTGTACTTATCATTATCGTAAACGTAAAAAGAAGACAAAAGAAACGTGAAAAATCCTTTCATAACTCTTAACTCTCCTAACACTCGACATTACAATCCTTTATTCGCGCTATCAGCAGATGAGCTTTTAAAAAACTGAGATTATATAAGAATGTATAAATGAGAATGTACTTGACCTAGTCTCAAGATGATCAAAGTTGTATTAAACACTGTTGGTAAGTAAATTATAGCTAGTAACTTG
>DWDU01003839.1:0-11254 GCA_018245575.1 Jemadia suekentonmiller
GTGACCTGTTGCAGGACCATGAACTCTGAATCAGCAGCCACACTTGCAAGCACTCAACCAGTGAGTCAATTCTTAAAGGTACTCAGCTAATGTTTTAAACGAATTGTTCTGAAGGATATTTACCCAGTTCACTTTAGTTAGAATACATCCAAATGCAATCAAATTTGTGTGACACAAATGAGATGTCACAGTACACATGTCACAGTATGTGTAGTTCACATATTCAAGGACCAACCACAGCATACTGTGGGAATTGCAAATAGTCTTAATAATGACTGCTACACAGAAGAATTAAGTGCAAGCATTATATAACTAAAATTAACTACAAGCATATTAGGTGCAACCAGAGTTGTTGAAGTCTGTTTTTTTAGTATGTTGTTCTCAAATATGTTATCAAAAAGAATTTTGATTTACCTTTTTGCCTCCACGACCTTCACACTTCTCACAAATAACATTCTTTTGTAATGCAAGCTTGCGCACAGCACCCCGGTAAAGTTCTTCAAGAGTCACAGACAGTTGATGGATCACATCTTTACCCTTGCGTTCCCGGCCCCGACGACGGCCTCCACTAAACCCACCTCCAAAGAACATATCAAAGAGATCCATAGGAGAAGAGAATCCACTGCCACCACCTCCACCCTCTTTCAGAGCTTGTTCACCACCTGTATAATTATAAGGATGTAGTTATTTCCTTTGTGTATTCAAGTGTTATTTTTTATCATATAAGAATAAGCCTTAATATTTTAATATTTATGTGTCAAAAGGTGATCAGATAAAAAAACCAAATAAAGATAATAATAAAATTGAATTAACATAGTTTCATTATCAGTAGAAGTGTTTACCTTGGTCATAAATCCGTCGCTTTTCTGGATTGGACAGTACCTCATATGCCTGGGATATTTGTTTGAACCTTTCCCCTTCATTTGGATTCTTGTCAGGGTGATATTTAAGGGCTAGTTTTCTGTATGCCTTCTTCAGTTCATCTGATGTACAGTTGGGTTTAACTCCCAAGATGTCATAGAAGGTTGTCTCTTTCACCATTATTACTTCTGTTTTAAAACACTATTTCTGTTAGATTATTTCTCTAGACAAATACAAAAAAGACCTAATACTATACCATAGCTTAATATTTTATCTGGGTCAGGTCAGAAAAAGCATAGATGCCCTTATCCCATGCCAGGGTATTAAAGAGTCATAAGCAGCTACTAACCCCAGCAATGGCAGATTATTGTATGGCACAACATGCCTTGTCATGGGTAAATGCTCTATCTACAGGCAGCAGCATAACCAGTGTGTTAGACTGTGCTGTTCCCTCACTCACATGCTGAGAGTGGGGATTATGGGCCAAAACTCCTCAAGGAAATTCTGTCAGGCTAATGATGATAAACTTGATTTTTAAGTAAACATTGCAATTAACCAGTAGTAGAGAAAGAAGATAATAGTTGTGGGTGACCAGAATAGGAATATCTGATTGCAATTATACCACATTAAATTTAAACTTGATATGTATGTATGTGGTAATACTTGTGTCAGGGTGTTCAATGGTGTGGACTGTATTATTCTGCATAAGGTATGAATTGCTTCATTAGAATGCATTTTCAGAGTGATGCATACATGCTATCTACTAGCTAACACATTTAATTCAGTTTTAATGTTGCTACTGTAATGTATGAAAACTTATTCAAGTAAAGTGTAGTGTATACCACCTTGCTCAAGATATATATGCTAATACATAACAAGTGTATATCATTAACAAAATCAATATTTTCTAAAGATGTAATATTTTTATAATACAGTAAGAATGTAACATCACGCCTGTAATCCCCGAAGAGGTAGGCAGAGGAATGTAGAACATTCCTATGTTTCAGCAGTTACATTTATGTCCCACTATGGGATAGATGGTGAGCCTATTGCCAGTCATCGGGCACATATCCAGACTCCGAGCCACTACTAGAAAATTTTAGTAATGCCCGACGCGGGAATCGAACCCAGGACCTCCCGATCGGCAGTCACACTTGCAACCAACAAGACCAACGAGGCAGTCAAATTAAAATCAGTTAAATTGAATTACGAACAATAATTGGATATGGAACACAGAAAATTTAACAATCCTCCAATAACCTTATTTTAGGTTATCTTTAAAACTTTCAGAACTTCAATAAGAGTGTTATAGAATTTAATGATGCTATATGTACATGATTCTTTCGCTTTCTGCCTTTTACTCTTAGCCACTTTATCAAACTTTAAATTTGTGCTTTAGAATTATATTAGGTAACCTGTGCATGAAAAAACAAGCTAGCACAACGAAACTTTAAGGTTATTATATTGATTAGCGCTTGTAACACTTCTATCATTATTGAACAGTAGCTACAGCTAACATTTATACAATTTGACAGGTAATTCAGTAATACTACATTTTCTGATAGTGACTTGCAACAAATCTAATAAAGAAAAATTGAGATGCAGGAAGTATAACGTACCAATGAATTAAACAATCATAATTATTTTTTTCAATTTCAAGCACTCAGATGTAAAGATACCTACTTAAACCAAAAATAGACAAGTCACTATACATAATTAGCACTTCTTTCGTCATAATAATTAATAATAGTATATCTTGCCACTACTGTACGGTTCTCGAAAGCCATCGCGCATACATAGGATGGCGTACTACAAAATTCGATAACTAGAAATTATACGACTAACGATAGTATGGAATTTGTTGTGCCATATTCTACTATATTTATCCACAAAACGTAAGCTACTAATACTAAGCTTAAAATTCGATATGTTAAGTGGCATGGTGGACGTTGAAAATACAACACGCCCGAAAAATCATTTAATGCTGCTTAAATCACAAAATAAATAAATAACAATACTTACCAAAATTAATATCACTAACAAAGTAATTAAGTTTGTCTCTTGAGCAAAATTTCTAGAAACACCGATTCTGCGATTTATTGAACGAGAACAAAAGACACAGTAACAGTTAACGTTCAATACTATAAGCGAGCGTAAGAAGTCTAGAATCGTATTCTGTAGAATGACGTTGTTTGACGAAAAGAAATGAAAGATACTGCTATGTGGAAAAGAGAAGACACATTATAATCCAGCCAAAACACATATTTCCAGAAAATTCTATGTAGATACGTTCCGTTACATACAACTTATAAAAAAATGTTTCTTATTTTTATTTATCTTATTAATCATGAACAATAATAAAATACCAAATTAATGAATATGCTATTAGATTTATTTATATTACAAAGAATTGAATCAAGTATATTACATTTAAATACTAAGTAAAATATTATAATGTATGTTTTAATAAAGATTGTAATATTATCTTCTTGATTTTCCTTTTCAAGCAGCGTCAGATAAGCAAATATAATAAATATTGAAAACGAAAATTTTTCATTCGGTATTCCTGTAGAGTTTAAAACATTGTAATATGTCTAACGTAGTTACAATAGCCAGTTCTTTTTATTATATTTTTTTAGATAAGTTCATTAGTCAGTATCAACATAGAATTTATTTATTCTTGTCTGAATGTATATTTGGAAAAAAACACATCACAGTGATCTAAATATAAAGTATAATATTATTCATTTGATATACATGGAGTGTTTTTGTCACAAATCTTATTTCATTGATTAATGTTCTTATATTGTCATTTTCTCGTGACAGTTTTGTTAATTTATACTCTGTGGTTGACATGATGTTGATAACTTTGCTTTGGTTTACTTTCGTAATCGTATCGTGATAACGTCAGTCTGTCTAACTTATTGGTTGGTCAGTAGGTTCGCGACTGGTTACATTATTATTTTTGTCGCAGACCTAATACAGATACGACGAAGTACGCTTGTGGTATATACATTAGGGTTGTTTTCAATAAATTGAAAAACATTTTTAGATTTTTTTAAGAATTATAATGGCAGAGAAGCAATTAAAAAATAGAGTGTGTATCGTCGGCTCGGGAAACTGGTAAGGTTTCTTTAAAATCAGTGTTATTAGATCACCTATGTTTACCGTGACCTTACAGTATATGATGACATAACTAGTTCATGCTGTAATGGATTTCTTCTTTTACACGCGATTTTCAATATTTCTCTTATATACATAAAATTATTTAATATTAAATTGCATGTGAGAGCACATGCAATTTAAGATTAATTAATTTAAAGCAGAATATTTTTCATAAGATTAAATTTTTATTTTATCGTTGTATTCCATCAAAGGGGTTCAGCTATAGCAAAAATAGTAGGAAAAAATGCGGCGCGACTCCCCAACTTTGAAGACAGAGTCACCATGTGGGTATTCGAAGAGATGATCGATGGGAAGAAATTAACTGAAATCATTAATGAAACTCATGAAAATGTAAAATATCTTCCTGGGCACAAGCTTCCACCTAATGTGGTATGTATCGATTTTTTCTAAAATATTTTCATTTTTGTGTATATTATCACAACTTTTAAAATTTATATATTGCAAAAATCTTATAAGAATAAGAATATATAAGAATTTTGGATATAACCAAGAAAAATATACCTGAGTATTTTAAAATTACACATGAAACGTAATGTATTTAAAAATACACTATAATGAAATATAACACTTCTCAAAATTTCTCTATACTCTAATTTTATTATAAGTTCTGCAGTAAATAGAGGAGATATTGCCATGGCAATCAAACAATGTAATTGGAAGGCTAATTGAATATTGTGTGGCAGACATTTTTTGTATGTTTCTGTTGGCACTTCTACACGTGCTAGACACATGTAAATCTATTTTAATCTTACTTCCTTACAAGCGCTTTGTCTAGTGCCAATGTCACTCATTACTCTGTGGCTTCTTATGTAAAGATAATGAATGTTAATATGAACAACTACATAATTGAAAGACATGTAAATATTAATTAAGTATGTAGCACAATAATGATGGTTAGTCCTGTAATTTATCAGATTAATTATATTATGGGGGATGTTACTCTAATCGATCTTTAAGTTTATTGTTAATTTTAAAATAAATAGATTTTCATTGATCACCCAATAGGTAATGAATATATCACAGAATCAATGAATTGAATTTTAAGCAGTACTCGTTATTGTACACTGGAATAAAATTCAATTAGTTTCTCTAAATTGATAGATGTTTTTATACATAACCTATAGTGTGCAGAATGTAATATTAGCTGCCCCACGTGTGAAGTATATTGCAATGTTATCTATTACAAACATAAATTATCATTAATACTACATGTTCACACTATCCTTTCCCATTAGTATCTTGTGAAAATAAACAGTTGGTCATTATTATATCATGTAATGTCATATAATTTATACACTTGAGATTGTAGATCAGTTTTTTTTGGATATTTCCATGTGAACATGTTACTACTGACAACAATGAGAAATCATCACAGCACGGCATTATAGAATATAAATATTAACATTAATATAAAATGTTGCTGTCAATTGACACTTAAATAAAATGTGAATTGATACTAACTTTCACCAAGGCCGGCGAACATTGTTTTAAATCACCTTGAATACATTCAAAAAACAGCATATTTTTAGTGAACATAAATAGAGCTTGGTCTTAAATAACGCCACAATCACCAAGAATTTGTAGTAAATGACAAAAAAGTATTTAACAGCCTTGAAAGTTAATAATTATACTGTGTGATTAGTAGCATCGAAGTGCAAGTATGTAGCCAGCTCGCAAGAGTTATTTGGTCGTCTTGAAATTTCATACAGTATTTTGTTAAACCAAGGTCGCCGTGCCAGACCTGGTCGAGGCAGCCAAAGACGCCGACCTCCTCATATTCGTTGTTCCCCATCAGTTTGTGCGCACAATCTGTTCCACACTTCTCGGTAAAATCAAACCCACAGCTGCGGCGCTTTCTCTGATCAAGGTAAGACTGAATTGTATTTGTCCCTATCTCACCATCGACATTACTAGTTTTCCTCTTTTTGTAAGTGTTTCACGTGTGCCCGCGTGATTATATTATTATTGTCTGTGTTGCGTCCTGGTAAGTGGCAGTAAAAATGGAACTGGCAACTGCGACCATAAAATTATGTAAGAATTTTGTTAGAAATTAAAATCTATTTCTTTCCTTACCGTTTACTTTACCGCATTATCTGTTCTGATATTGGGACGATATTGGTATCGTGGACATATTTCCAAAGAAATATTTAAATATTTTTTAGATAATTCGCATGTTTAGTTTACTGCATGTGACCAGAACGTGCAACCTTAGCGCGAATTGTACTCTAAATATAGTTGGATGGCTAACTGGCGCTACCCGCGGCAATCCGCGCGCCAAGTGTTCAATAAGAATTTCAACGACTGTTTTGTTTATTCCAATAAGGTACCTACCTCAAGCGCTCTAATTAATCACGTAATTTGTAATTAATTACGTATGTTGCCATCGGCTTACCGAGTAAACTATATAAGTTTATGTTGTTTGTATAAACATGCACCGATGCACTTGGCAGGGTTTCGACATCGCAGAAGGTGGCGGCATTGACTTGATCTCGCATATCATCACGAGATGCCTGAAAATTCCGTGTGCCGTCCTAATGGGTGCCAACATCGCCTCCGAGGTACACTAACTCACGCCAGACAATGTCGAACCACGTAGCTTACATAACAAACGGAGAAAGTTCTTTTTAGCTTTCCATTTTATTTTAATTGCAACACTTTAAATTTCACTACGCGCTCTTATTTACAAGACAAACGGACTGCATGCTCTCGATAACAGCCCAGATATCAGCTCTTGCAAGCCGGCGAGAGGACTCAGGACTATTTCGCATGTGTGTGGAACTGGCCGTGAGAATGAAAATACGCTGATAATACGCACCAATATTATACTCTTTGCAACGAAAGTATTCAGTGTCGTTGAAATATTATCGATACAAAGTGACAAAGTATGTTTAAAAACACCACTATTTTATGTGAATTCATAAAAAATATATAATACTTAGATGATGTCTGTGTCACTTCATGTGTGTTATATGTTCATGTTACTGATAATATTCTTTCATTGATTATATCGATGTCGATTAAAGAAGGTGACGGCAGCACACTATGTTACTTATCCATACGAGCGCAGCAGGCCCGGCGCAGTAGTTGACGCTAGCACCGGCGCAGGTAGCGGAGGAGAAGTTCTGCGAGACCACGATCGGGTGCCGCGACGTGCTGCTGGCGCCCACCATGCGCGACGTCATCCAGACCGACTACTTCAGGGTCGTGGTGGTGGACGACGAGGACGCCGTCGAGATCTGCGGCGCGCTCAAGGTGCACAGCCTCATGCCTGCACAGTGCATCTTAACATTATGTGACCAATAAAAACATTTGAACATGTAGCCGCGTCGTACCGAAGGCTGGCTGCCGTGCTGACTAGTTTTGTACCGCGCACCGTCTGATAATTATTTGCAATGCATTGAGATTTGTCGTGCGTTGCGCATACGTACGCATACCTGTAACGTGTCACATAGCTAAATTAATATTTATCTGTAGAATTTATTTACTATATAAACAAAACCGCTATACGTCTGTTATGAGTGAGTACTTTTCGAAGCGGCCGGAAGAAGAAGTTTAAAGTGGGGAGGTAACGTGTAATGTTTTATGATATAAAACTGACACTCTGCAGGTTTTGATGTCTGTGTATTTGGGCAGCTTGATGTTCGAGCTTGAGTAGGTCGAGTGCAGCAGTGGACGGTGACGTCATGTCGGCAGAACATCGTGGCGGTGGGCGCCGGGTTCGTGGACGGGCTCGGCTTCGGCGACAACACCAAAGCCGCCGTCATCCGCCTCGGGCTCATGGAGATGATCAAGTTTGTGGACGTGTTCTACCCGGGCAGCAAGCTCAGCACCTTCTTCGAGTCGTGCGGGGTCGCCGACCTCATTACCACGTGCTACGGTCAGTTCTGCCGCGTGCCCCACGCACGACGGTCACACACACCGCAGGCGATGCAGCACAGTGCATCACAACTTCTCCTATGACGAAGCCAATAGAATGCACGTTATGCGTTGCGAATGTACTTTTGCCGTAAGCTGACTTTTACCGATTTGTTTACGCTCAGCTTTTCGTACAGTTACTGTAGGAATTCTTTATTATTATATAAAGAGTGTTGGATTATTGATATCTTCCGTTGATTAAAAAAATTGTAATAGTCTACGTGGTTACAAAACTATATTCGCAATATTCTGTGTAGTCGCTCGCGGCACGTAACTAGCGGATGCAGGGTAATAAAATCGTGGTGCGGAGAGGGGGGGGGGGGACACCAGGCAGGGGTGATGCGGTCAGTGGCGTCCGCCCTGTGACAACCCCATCAGGATATATCAGACAGACAGTGTCGTCCTGTAGCATTTCTTCGATGTCGGGTTTATACGAGAGAAACCATTCTCAAGACAATATGATAACAAACAATGGAAATAAATAAGAAATAGTCTGTATCTCTAAAATAAACATCAACTCTAAATATGTACTTAGGTACCTCCACAGGTAGATATGGTCGATATTTTAGAAAGATTAAGGAAACTGCACCTTTCAAGTGTCGCCTTACACAACAACAAACGATCTTTGCACATTGTTTATCACATTTGAGATAACATTATCTGAAACTAAAAACGTTATTTACTTGTTTTATCTTCAACTATTTTAATTTTATTCAATGTTACGAGGGTATATTTTGTCCATAAAACTCTGAAGTTCGTTTCACAATTGATGCCTACATAAAATAATATAAAGTGCGCCGGCGTTAATTGTCTCCGCGTGCAGGCAGCAGCGGGCAGCAGCGGGCATCAGCGGCAGTGCTGCCTCAAGTACTTGGTTATAATGACTCGAATGGCTCGTTGGTCCGATGGCTGCAATCTCGGCTGCTGGTCGAGGCGGCCTTGCTTCGATTCGCGGCTGGGGCACTATTGCTAGGAGTGTGGACTTGTGGCCGGCACATGACGATAGCCTCCGCTGCTACACGGAGACGCGTGAACGTAACTGTTGAAAACACTCTCAGTGTTACCTTCCTCTGCCTACCTTTTCGCAGATTACCGGCGTGATTTCAGTACTTATTTAGAATTAAGTACGCCGGGCATCGTGCATCGGGTATTTACGAAGGCGTTTCCCACATGTTATTGCAAATAACGAAGCATTAATTAGAATTACAGTATCGAGCGTTGTTATTTTAATTTAACGGCAGGCTGCGTAGTCGTTATCACTTGAATATCGACCGACCTGTGGACGTATCGGCGCGTCGAGATAACTGAGCCGCGTACATCGGTACGATATATCCAATCTGTCGCTAATAAGTGCACGCATGCTGATGGCTACTTATTTGCTAATAAGTTGATACCTATTGTAATGAGTGGTTATCGATCTCACTCCTATTTCAAATTTATCATTGAATACGGCAGCAGCATTAATCTGTCTCAGTCCACTGCTGGACGCATATGCCGCTCATGCCCACGCTGGGCGTGCGGGTCAGCGATCACGGGACACAACTACTCTCCCCGGATCGGCGCTGTCCTCCGCCGCGCCACGCCGCAGTCACCGAGCGTCGAGTTTAGTCGCGTCGTACAACCTATCCTTTGATATGTGCGTGCAAGGAAGCTTATTTTTAATTCTCATTATCTGAAATGTACAAATTTGTCTAATTAATTGCACTCTCTAAAGAGATATATCCATCTGGTAGTGACGGTATCAGTGTCGCGGCGGCGTGGAGCGCGAGCGCGGGCGCGGCCGCGGGCTCGTACTAGTTACGACACTATAACTACTTTTGGTATCACGCGTCATGCATTAGGTTTTTCTTTATTAACATGTGCTTCTTCCTCGATTACATACGTGTTGGACTTCGGATAAAGTCAATGGAGCATGCGACAATGACTCACTTTTAATACTCTTTGCTCAGTTTGCGTGACTCGTGCACTTCTTATGTAAAGTAAGGACGACGATAGGTATGTCGTAACCGTCTTGTGTGTTGCCATGTGCGTGCCAAAACCTCAACATTCTTATTCCTAGGTGATTAATTTGCAACGTAACATTACGCATGTAATTCCCGAGGAGGTAGGCAGCGAAGTGTAGTACGCTTCCTTTTTTTTCACGAGTTAGGTTTCCGTCCCAACATTGAATTAGAAGTGAGCTTGTTGCCGAGCCACTAGTGCAAATATCAATTAGAAAAATTCAACATTACCCGGACCAGGATATGAACCCAGGTCTTGAAACTTGTAACACAAACGAAACAGTTAACCTAATGTTCAGTTTAATATATAATTATTCTCCGATCTGTAACCATTTTAAAGCCCGCAACTGTTCGGAGACCATAGCAATTGAAATGATTATGAATCTTCGGTGTTAGTAGTGTAATCTGTCCTTATTGTCGTTTTAAATAAATCACAATGTGTATCGTCGCGTGCGAACGAGGCGGCGGTGGCTGCTAGAGTATAGACTACGATGAAAGAGCGGGTCGCGCACGTTGCAGGCGGCAGGAACCGGCGGGTGGCTGAGGCCTTCGTGAAGACCGGCCGCTCCATCAAGGAGCTGGAGGACGAAATGCTCAACGGACAGAAGCTGCAGGGGCCCATCACGGCGGAGGAAGTCAACCACATGCTCGCCAACAAGAACATGGAGAACAAGTTAGTCAATCGTCCGTACACTAGGTGGCTCCGCTACCGTGGCCGCGCTGGATGAGTTTCTTCTTAGAGCGGATATGCCACGGCCGCCCTGCGCCGCGCTGACCGTCTGTACGGTGATAGATACCACGTGTTAGCGCGTATGTCTCTGAGGCGTGCAGGTGTTCCGACCAGGTTACCGTTGACGGTTGCAGCGCACGGTGGTTTAAATTAAGGGCGCGCGTCATTAGCCCGCAGTCCGCGGCGCGGCAGGCGGATCTTAAACACTTCTGCGTTATGTAGCTAAGTTGCTTGATAAAAAAAAACAATAATTTTCGCTATCGGAACAATGCTCATTGTCTGCGGTGAGGCGTGTTACGTATATAAAAAAATATTGTAATCCGTTCTAGTGATTGTTATGAACATGAGATAAATTAAATATCGTGTAAATCAAGTTTCTGAAGCTTATGACAAAATCATCTTATCATGACTCAGCGAAACTCTTATTAGGCGCGTTGTATTGGTCGCCTATTTTAAATTTGCAAACTACTGATACACATAATGATAGTAATCTATATATTAATACGTGATACAAAAACTTTGGACCCCTTTTTACGAAAATTGCGCGGACGCAGGAGCATAA
>DWDU01003840.1:0-11254 GCA_018245575.1 Jemadia suekentonmiller
CCAGTTACGTTTACGTCCCACTATGGAATAGGTGGTGAGCGTATTGCCATGCATTGGGCACATATCCAGACTCCGAGCCACTACTAGAAAATCTAAATTAGGAAATCTAAATTAGAACAATAATAAAATAAATAAATTAACTATTAATGTCGTCTAAGGCCCTAAAACTCGCTTTATAATATCTGATAGATTGCTTTGCCACTGTCTCGTGTCACGGCAACTCCGCAGTAAAGTCGTAGTCCACATTGTTGACCTACGCTTGACCGCAGTTGACACGTCTTTGACACTGTTACGAACACGTTTGCCTCTAAACACAATATTCTTAATGTTTGGCATATAAGTTTTATGAGAGGCAACTTTTGTGTCTAGTGAAACGATTAAAGAGTGTATAGAAATTAAACGTTGCATCGCAACAGTACGCCTGTAGTCCCCGATGAGGTAGGGAGTATAGGAGTAAACAATCCCATGTATCACCAGTTACGTTTACGTCCCATCATGGAATAGATGGTGAGTCTAATGCCGTACACTGAGCACAAATCTCTAGAAATTATAGTTAGAAAAATCCGATCCGAATTCGAACCCAAGGCCTCTTGATCGGCAGTCGCGTTCACGACCACTCGTCCAATGAGACATATATTGATATGTAAATGGTAAATAAATGATAATTTATATACCAAAATTATTATAATTTTGTGGATTTAAAATCCACATAATTATTGAGTGCACATTATGTACCTTAAAATCTAAATCAGAATACACACAAGATGAACACAGTTAATTTTTGACTTATATAAATGTTCACGGAAAAGATGAGAAATTCAAAGTACAATTTCTCGAATCCGCTTTACTCTGCCCACTGTCGCTTGAAATTGGACGGCAGCGTATTATGTGACTTTAGTGCAGGTACACAGATTTGTACGAACGGCCTCAAATCTAAAGCTTTCCGTGAACTGTGGAAATGCATTGCATTGATTGGATTTCGAATATGTGACGCAATATGGCGCTGCCTTCAATTATAATATATGACTACACTTGTGGTCTACGTTGTAGAACTGTAACAGTTCCGAATTGGCCGATTGAGACTTTCCTCGACTATATCTCATCTAAGCGAGGACTGCAATAGACTGATGTTTACGATGCGGTACATTAAAATAATTATGTACTTTAAAATCCGCCTTCGGTGTCACGGATTACAAGCTTATCTGGATCTAGAATTGAAGTATTGTTTGGCACATAGATAATAGTGACTTCTCAACGTGGTATATAATCTGCAAGCCGCAAGAACTAGGCGGAGTGGAGTTTACAAGACGCGAAACGTGGTAGGAAAGGTGAAACGCGAGAGTGCACTACAGTCTCGCGTTTCACATGTCTCGTTCTAGTTTCACTGTGGAATCGCTGGTGAGCCTTTTGTTATACACCGGACACAATCTAGACTCCGGGTCACTATTGGAAATTTAGATATAGCATTGTCCCGATACCACCCGACCCGACCCGGAATTCGAATCCAGGACCTCTCGATCGGCAATCGCGCTTGCAACTACTCAACCAACGAGGCATTTAAATTAACTGAGAATACATCCGAATGCCGTTGAATGTTTTCATCATAGCTTATAATATTTTGCATTATGTAGGTTGAAAAAAAAGCAGAATATTCGCGGAAGCTGGGACTGGGAGCCCACAAATGAAATATGTACACGAGCATTATGCCGTGACATTGCGCTCCATATTAAATTGGGCTTTTTGCAGGAAATGAGAGGGTCTACGCACATTAGGCGAGGGTGAGGACCCTTAGGATGTGTGTAGATAGATGCCCGGTCAGTTGGTCATTTTGAACGCAACCTTGCCGAAAAAATGAGACATAATAACTTTACTTGCAATGTTTTGAATAAAATAAGTGCATTAGCCGTTTTTGTGTGGAACACATCACGTCATATTTTTCAAATGTAATGAAACGGTTGGTGAGCGAGAGGTTTTTCAAACTTGAAATTCGCTGTAGTAGATGTGTGGATTTGCGCCCGATGTTTGGCAATATGATCGTCCCTTACTCCAATTATTACACTATTTATTACTTTTTTTACAGTATTTGTGCCAATCATTTCATTAAGATACATAGCTACTGTATACATATAAATTATACATAGAGGAAAGTACCTACTTGCATATAATTTGCTTAGTAGGTAGTAACTCCATTCCTCAGGTCTGAGCGTAGGGATGATTTATATTCATTGGTCGTCTTCGCATTGATTTCAGTGAAGATATTAATATGCTCTACATGTAGTCTCTTAAGTCGATCAAGTGTGAAATTTCCATAACCAAATAAACTCGCTTTGAAGATAATCACCTTTTCGTTAGATACCTTCAGGAACACACACCTTAGATATTGATGAGCGATACCGAGAGCTCAGTTACGAGGTACAGATGACAGACATACTCGTATCTTTAAAAATGGGTCTTCTCGCGATGCGTAAAAGTATAACGACAATAGCTTCTGATCGAGGCATATATTTGTCTACAGAAACACGAATTAAATTCGTTCCAATATTACGAAGTAGTTTTGAATGATATAATTATGTACAGGCTTAATTTATGAATGTATCTACTCGTACAAAATAGCTCGACTAGTTTTAACCCTAACGATGTTCTTCTTCATGAGCTCTCGTTGTCAGCAGCGACGTCGCGCCGGTAACTGTCTGGTCTTCAAGCCGTTACCTAATTTATATATGTATATATACAGATCCTTACGAAACGTCTAGTATATATTATAGCACTTCCTATTGTTTCAGATAATACTCTTAAATATTTTCATTCTAAGTGCCCAGTAGCCGAGCAATAAAACAGTTCATAATGACGATGATTGCTTGAATTTGAGTTTTAATGGTAAACTCAAATTCAAAATAATTATTTTACTTATGTGTTGGGTATCTGTAATCTTATACCGCTATTAGTATCAGATGAATAGAGCAGGCTATTACGGATACCATCAGTGATAACGGCTCTATCGACGTTCAGTGAGAACCTTTGTCATGAATATTAATTGACATAATTATGGTAGATGACGGTCACATTCCATCAAAAACAATAAATGAATTAGAAATAAATTTATAGATAAACATATTTTTGGCCTCTTGAAAATGAAACAATCAATATTTTTTAAAATTAAATTTAATTTTGATAATAAAGCCCTATCAATATTATACAGTTTTTAATTTTATCCGATTTTTTAGGTATATTTTTAAATAATATTTTTTTTTGTTTTAGAAAATAACAATGGTTTAACAGCTATTAGTCGAAAATGATAGTACAGTGAATGCAATTTTTTTAAAGTCACATCAGATGAAAATCTAGCATTAAAAATAGCCGCCTATACGACAATATTGTGTCATATAATTATGACATTTAACGACATTAAGGTCTAATTTAACTAAATTATTATGTTTTATATTCGCAAAACACACACCCAATTTTTAACTTAAATACCTATACAAATTTAATGTTCACATCATTAGGTTGATATATTTTATTTCACTAGCATTTCTCAACAATAACGGAGCACATTTTAAACTGGGACGCTGTATTTTCAAAGTTGACGACATGAAGCCAAAGTAGAATTTTGTTACCATGACACAATTTCCACTGCAAGTGTCTGCTTGAGGTAAGTGCTAGATCGCCATACAGTTAGGCGTGAAACTTTGGCAGAATTGTAGCTAAAGAAACCTAGACCACAACACTACAGAATCTATCAACGACTTTCTATATTATGCATATGTCCAGTGTTGGTCGCAAAGTCGTATATTGTGCGCAAAGTTGAATATTGTTTACAGTCCAAAATTGTAAAATGTGTAAACATAAACATAATATCACGATTGAAATCCCCGATTAGGTAGGCAGCTAAGTGTAATATTCTCCTACATTTGAGCAATTATGTTTACATTTAGTCATAAAATAAGCGGATAACCTATTGCCATACATAGCGAGACTCCGAGCCACTACTGGAAATTGTAACTAACAATTCTAGTTACAAAAATCCAATTATTAATTGACCCGGGATTTGAAACCAGGACCTTTCGATCGGCAGTCGCGCTTGTAATGACTTAACCAACGAGGTAGCGAAAATCAAGATTGTACGTTTGATATAACATATTTTTATGATATCTACATATTTTTGGATTTTGTCAAAGCATTTCATTTATTGTTCGCTCTTCTCATTAACATCATGTCAGACAAGTCACTAAAATAATAAATATTATTTCAGGAACAGCGAACTGTGATATAGAAAACCAAAAACAATATTATACTTTTACATTTCAATATTTATTTACATATAAATATATATTTCCAAATATCAAATAATTACAGTAAAGATTTTCTTAATACGAACATTTGCTTGTCAAACGAAAGCAACAAGTCGAATAGGTTTAATAATATCGGCAATCTTAGAATTATATTTTGTGTACGGCAATAATTTTATAAGAATATTTTTATACCAATATTTTTATAAGAATCTTTCGAAATTTCCGACAAAAACCAAATTATTACTACATAAATATTGCGTCTGTTATTAAATTAATACGTTTGTTGATAGATGTTGTGTCATTATTAGACTTGAGAAAGACGTTCAAACATTCTTGTATTCAATTTTATTTCTTATGATAAACCGAATCGTACTTTTTTGATTTCATAGTATGATAGAAAACTCAGTCAACCATATGTCAAAATAAAATTGAATTTGTTTGTTGTTGAAAATAAAACTGAAGTATGTTTTAAGTTTCAGTTATAAAAACCAAATCGCTTAGCCGGCATTTTTAACCGACTTCAAAAAAGGAGGAGGTACTCCATTCGTCTGTATTTTTTTGATTGTATGGAAATAGGCAAATATCGGAATTAATTTCGTTTTGCATATTATGCTATGTTACAATTATTTAAAAGATCGAGCTAATTTTTCTCTTGAATATGTAGCAATAATAATGATATGATCACGACAGATACCTTACGCGGTAGACAGAGCTCACCGAGTACTAAATATCTCGATCCTAACAAACGTGACATGCACCATTTGTACTCATCAAAAGTAATAATTGTAATGAAAATGAATAATAACAATATCTACCGCGTTAGACTATACGTTTTATAAGATAACTGTTCTTTATTATACAAACCGGGGCCACGAAGCACGCAGCCATGTAAATTTGACTATAGTTTTCCTGCCTCAGACGCGCAATTTCCACGACACTTTGAGAGGTTGGAAATTCTCGCCACATAATCTCAATGAATTGTTAAGACGTTACTAATATAATATGTATATAGTTGAGCTACCGTGGTTGCTGCTTAATTTGTGGTTGTATTGTTCATTGAAGTCGTGCTCTGCGATCCCCAGTACCCGTGCCCTGCGTGAGGATTATAGGCACAAATCCCTTAGTGGAGACCCATGTACCCGCCTATGGGCAACATCACAGGTAGTGTAGCAACCCATAGGCACTGTCTATGTCCAACAATGGAATTAGGCTAATCATGAACGTATTGTTGTTAATGGATTATATTTACGTTACATCAGGCATGATATGAAGAGGTAGGCAGAACAATGTAATACACTCCCACGTTTCACCAGTTACGTTTAACGTTCCGTTTACGGTTACGTTTACTACGTACAGTTACGTATTGGAAATATTTTCAGACTTTGAACCTCTACTAGAAAAATCCAGTAGTACTACCTACCGGACACGGGATTTGAACTCCGTATTGAAGTGAACAATTCAATAAATCAGTTAGTGTATTAATTTGAGATAAAAAACAATGATAGTCTAGTAATTTGAAATTCGACCTCTCACACCGGGTGACCGAGTTCAAAACTTAACGCGCACTTCTTAAAAATGTGCTTTTAAATTTAAATATCACTTGCTATAACGGTGCAAGAAAATATCGTGGGGAGAACCTACATACCTCTGAATTCATTAAATATAATATTTTATAAGTAGTGTGAAGTCTGCCAGTCCGCACTGGGCCAAAGCGGTTTACAATGTGGTTTCCTTAACCCTCTCATTCAGTAAGGAGACCGGGGTTCCAACAGTGCCCGGTGTATGGCAATAGGCTCACCACCTATTCCATATTGGGAAAACGTAACTGGTGAAACGTGGGAATGTAGGTACTACATTCCCCTGCCTACCTCTTCGGGGATTACAGGCGTGATGTTACGTTTAACGTTAAAAGGGTGGAGACAAAAATAATGTTGAAAATATCCTTTGATACGGTTCCATATCGAATATTCGTCGTAAGCAGCACAGTCATTTATGAGCCAATTTGCATGTTCGTAGTAATTGGGGTTGTTAATGATATTGCTTATTAATTTATTATTAAGCGCTAATGAACTACGAGTGGAAGAGAACGTTGACATCGATATTGACGTATCTGAGTAACGACTTATTCAGATATTCGAACCTATTTATTCTGTGCTTTCTACTAATGTTATCATTATATAATCACCCCAGATCTGTTATGGGGTAGGCAGAGAGTATATCTCTTTCCTTACAGTGATACGTGATTCTTCCACATATTTTACTTCCTTCGTAAAGTTTTCTACCTTCTTCGTATTGTATTCATTTTTACAATTACGTATCTAGTAAAAAAATTGAAACCTGTATTTGAAAGTTTCTGTGTTCTCTGCATGTATTTTCAATGTTTTTCAAAAATGTAGTGAATAAAGCGCAATCAAGGTTGGCAACTTTAGAAACTGGTGTAAAACTTGCTACATATAATGTCAGCACTACAAGAATGAATAAGTAATTTAAGAGCTATTTGTTAATTTTAGGAATTTTTTTTATTTTAACAAACAAATTTTTTTTTTAATCAGTATGTCTGCACGATTCATAACTTAAAATGAACTGAGGTCTATGTGTAAATCAATGATGGTCAACTACCATCTGTTACCAGGCGACATTTCCTCTTAATATCCACGACATAGGACATTTAGCAACTTGTTCTTAGACATTGTTTCAGTTACTATTATATATTAATAGGCGGATTAAATAAAGTTAACGTAACATCACGTCTATAATCCCAAGGAGGTACATAGAAGTAGGTATGTAGTGCACTCCCACGTTTCATTAGTTAGGTTTACGTTCGATTATGGAATAGGTGGTGAGTCTTTTACCATACACCGGGCACGTATCCAGACTCCGAATCCATTACTAGAAAATCTGGATTAGAAAAATCTGATAGTACCCAACCAGTTTTTTCAACCCAAGACCTCCCTATTGGCATTCGTGCTTGCAACCAATATGACCAAAGAGGCAGTTGAAATAAAGTTGATTGTATTAATGTTCTTTTCGTGAATGGAGAAAGTTACTATCAATTTTTTATCACTTTGAAAACTGGCCTAAGCGCCAGAGTGTGATAGCTATATTTGAAAGAAGTAATTGTTTCGATTGCCTCGTTGGTCGTGTTGGTTGCAAGTGCGACTGCCGATCAGTAGGTCCTGGGTTCGATTCCCAGGTCGGGCACTACTAAAATTTTCTAATTTAGATTTTCTAGTAGTGGGTCGGAGTCTGGATTTGTGACCGATGCATGGCAAAAGGCTCACCACCTATTCCATAGTAGGACGTAAATGTAACTGGTAAAACGTGGGAGTGTACTACACTCCTCTGCCTACCTCTTCGGGGATAATAGGCATGATGTTAAGTTTATATTTTTAATAACTCATTATTAGGTATATCTGTAAAAAATTGTCGGGGACATTAAATTAGATACCAATATTTTTCAATGACACAAAGGCTTGCTCATCATGATTTTACCAGTGAATGAATGAAGCAATGAATATTAAAAAAAAAATTAGCAAAATAACAACAATTTTATTTTCCTTAGGACGGTAACAGAAACAAGTATATATGTTTACAGTATCATTTACTTTCCGGACTTGGTCTTGAAATCATGAAATGGCCCTTATTTGCCGATGCGGTTGAGAAAGAGCCGATTAGCCTGGGCTTGTCTATGTAAGAGGTTGTTGTATGCAGTACGTTGAAGTAATGTCACAGCTGGGTTCAATGAAAATAGTGACTGCGACCGCTTGGTAAGCAGGTCTTCTTGCATAGGGACGTCTTCCATGATTGTAAATCTTGGATTTCCTTCGTAAAGTCCGTGCATCAGTGGTATATAGTAGTCTTCAGAAGTGGTAGGGTAGTTCTGAATGTCGGAATACACCATAGACATTCCGTTTTCGATGGGAGCAGCTAGGACAAATGTATCACTCACCACTGCGGCCAAGCATAGTGAAAACCACATCATATTCGAGTTATAAATCATGATGATTTTTTTTATTGCGGTCTCTTCCGGCAGATCACGGGTGTAGATAGATTTTGCTGTAAGCTTTAAATTCTTGAGCCAATAAAATGTATGATTAAATTTTGCTTCAATTGCTTACAAACTCTGTCGTTTTCTAAAGTAGGTTATCTGAAGATCTTGCGATGCAACAAGTTTCTGTGATGATGGACTCGAGGTACCCGCTTATATGTGGTGAAAACCAACGAGACGCGCATGCGCCACCGATATGCATGAAATTTATGAAACAATTCCAGACGCCTCCGCTGTCATGGTCGCCGTCCCTCATATTTTATGAAGCCTCTTGACAACCTATTAATGAACTGTCATTGATGAACGCTCACAAAAATTTTAATCGCTACAATGTTAATTTTGTTTGCTGTATGTAGTCCTATATTCTTTTGTTATTTTTGTCATACATTGTTTTTTCTTTAACTGACAAATGACTGACTGAACAATGACTGCTAAGTAGTTTAATACGACAGTCACAGTAAGCATTGTTCGCTTAAACTATGTAGATCTTAAGTCCATAGCAAAGTGTATCAAACATCACATAACAGACTATTCACGATACGTCATTTTCGTTTCTCACACCACCTGCTACAGCTCTGTGGCTAAGTAACCAGAATTTTGCTGAAGCGGTATTTGAAGTATTCAGAGCCCAGCATAATATGGAAGAAAAATAAATTGTCGATGTATATCTCAGAGCCGATTCATTCCTATGGTTCGAAATTTAAAACACCTGGTTCAAGACTGAAGACAGTAAGGCTGTTTTAAAACCATATTTATGTATATATTATGTTTAAATTAACATTTTATCACATAATTAATGAATGATAGAGTATATTATGAAGAGTTTCATGTACATCTGGTGGACCGCGTCTGTCGCGTTATGTAACGCGCATAACAGCTGCCGCCGGATGTATGCAAATTTACGTGCATATTGCAGATTGACGCCACATCGCTGTCTTCAGTATTTCCCCGGAGATTCATTGAATTATGTACGTTTGCGGCTGTTCTCTTGCAAGTACTTATTATGTTAATTTAGTGTTGGGCTAATGACTGTTGTTATAGCCAGGTACTTTCTTCCCCGAAAGAACTTTGTTTTGGATTTTAATCATCAACGCGTGATTTGAAAAATGTACAAAATAATAAAAAAGGGGGAAATTTAGGCATGCTGTGATTTTTTAACCCGAAGTAAAGTAATTTAGTGATGTATGATAAAATTATGTATATTTATACAAATATTTATAGTATCATAATTAATTATTATTGACTGATCAACTATAAAACCTTGCTGCAGGACACTATTATTGACATAAACTTTTTTATGGCCGCCTGTGTAAACCATTGGACTTAGGCTGATGATGGTGATGATGACTGAACATGAATGACGGTAATAGCAAGTTTTTAACTTTTAGATAATATTTTTTTGGTAGGCCAATGTTTAAAAATCAGATTGTTATATCTTCCAAGTTACTAAGACAGAGGAGACATTATACCAACTCCCTCATACTCATTGCATCACTTTTACTGTTCATATTATTTCACAAACATTTGGCTGCATTATATTTCTGAGAGATAGATGTACCTACTAAAGACATGGAGGCGCATACAAGGATATTGGAAATACTGTGTAAAGACGACTTTTGAATTAAGACAGTTATTTATAGTATTTTGACAAAAAATTTGAAGTTATTAATGTCATATAGAAAAAAGTTAAGTAATAGTAAGTGGGTCTAATATCACTTATGCTTTTGACTTATGCGTTGTGCCCGGTTGTGGCCGGTATAACGCAATACGTTTATCCCCTATTCCATAGTGGGACGTAAAAGTAACTGGTGTAACGTGGCAGAATACTGCACTCCTTTGCCTACTTCTACAGGGCTCACAGGAGTGATGTTATTTGTTTTTAAATCTACAAATTTTTCTTGTTCTAGTTCTTATTGATCAGAATGATAAGCGACGTTGATGGATGACATGTTGAAACGCAGTTATTCAGTCAGTGGTCAAGACAATCAGGGTACATCAAGCCATATCAAAGTAACCAGATTTGGTCGACCAAAGCGTTAGGTAAAGGGTGATAAATAGCATCGTACAATAGATAAATGTTTTTTTTTCTATTTAATCACTGGAAATGAAAAAGGGATTCTCTGTATTAAATCAATGTAGGACACACTGCCCACTTATATTTTTCCAGGTTCACAAAACTTGGAGTTCTTCAAATTCAGATCTTCCACATTTTCATCAACATCAGCCTAGTCTACTGATTGATATAACCTCCCGTAGGGAATTTTCTCGTAAATTTCACACTGAACATGCAGATGTGACGTCGCAGGGCACAGCTTCTTCCACCGTTTACGCTTCAGTCCACAGGCGGCCAGGGCATTTAGTCGTATTTAATCAGGCCGCTCCACACTGCGATCCGCCAGCGATATTGTGATCTCATACTACAAATTTCCCGTATATTATAACAATGAGTACATATACAAACGAGCAACAATGAGAGTCGTTTGAGAGATCAGAGAACCATCTGTGGATATTACTCACAACAGTATTATTGTGCCACTCGAAACTTGTCGAGTATGTGTAGTCCTGAACTACAATTCTATTTGCATGCATTCTATTCCCGCCCATGAGGACACTGCCACGGGAGACATTTCTGTGAATAACTTCACTTTGTTACATCAGCGTTTTGTCTACAAAGTTTTTATTGTAAAGTTCAATATATGTACATTTACTTTACTTTAGCTACAGGTACACGAGTTTTTGTAAACGATTTATACCTTGACACCATAATTTATAAACAAGTATAATTGAGTGGATTAATCTACGAGTATATATATATATATATGTACCTATATATGATTCACTTCATTCACTGGCAGTCTGTTAAGTACCAATAACTAAATATATATATGTAGCATAACTACAAAGTTACTTTCAA
>DWDU01003841.1:0-11253 GCA_018245575.1 Jemadia suekentonmiller
TTCATGAGAATCGGTCGAGCCGTTTCGGAGGAGTTCAATCACGCACACCGTGACACGAGAATTTTATATATAAGATATATTGAGGGTAAAATATTTTCTGCGTTGGCTTCTTGTGCACCTATACAAAATCTGTAAAATATTTATATGACGTGTTTGAGGTTAAATTTTAAATGAGCTCTCTACATTTGCAATTTAAGAGAGATAGTTTGAAATTTAACATTTCAATAAATTAATGTTCTCTGTGTTGCAAATTTTGAGAATGGAAGGATAAGTCATGATAAGCATTATAAATAGGTCAGTAGTGATTGGAAACATTGAATAATTCGGGTCACTTGCAAGTTATTTTTATATGTCTTAGACAAGGCCACTGTACTTGGATCGGAACTACGTGTAGGATACAAGTAGTTCCAATCTTAAAGGCCTTTTTCCTTCTTAATAAATCCAACCATTATTATGAACAAAAACTGTTATGCAAGTTTACGGTTCAATGATAAAAGCACTATCACAATTACATTTTTTGCGTCTTATAGTCTAACCAGTTTTGTAAACATTTTTTACTAATTTTAAATAATATTTAAAGGCAGAGCATTTCATATTGTACTCACTTCGAATATCTGCCATTATTTAAAGTACATAAATTTATCTATGGGCTATACGTAATATATTATATACCATTATGTATGTTCAGAAAATTTCATTCATAACGGCGCAACTTGCTTAAAATAGTCATCATGAGCAACTTTAATTTTTATCATATTTTAATTAGTAATATGTGAGTGAAATTTATTTACTTGCTTGAACTAATGGTAATCAAGAGAACATAAATCGAAGTACAGCATCTGTGAGGTGCATTTAGAATAGGTAGAGTCTCACGGTGTATTTCTATAAAATTTGGCTTACTCTATGTGCCTCTGGTGATCAATTCTGTGCTTTTCGTGAGCGGGAAACCCCGCTGACATAAAATAAGTTTTTCTATGAAATTGAATACAGGGTGGATCGCGTGCCTCCGTTCATTTTCCGAGTTACCCACGACCGATGTCTCTCTCAGCCATAATGGGGCATATATTAAATTGGCAATATTGGCCTGATTAAGTATAGATAAGGGGTAAACGGTCATGTAATGTTTGGACGGACTTAGATAACCTACGATGAAGGCCCCATATTGTTTGTGAAATAATAACGATTAACTAATACTGATAAACAATTCATATGCCTATAGCGTGCTGTAGTATTATCGTGTGCGTAAACAGTTTTGTAATATGTATCTATGAGAATTTTAGATTGTGATACAAGGAATTATTATTACACTAGTATTTCCAGGCAGCGCGATGGTTTAATCAAGCTGATGCTGATGAAGGGCATATCTAAACCAACAATAGAGTAGGACACCCTATCTACTTAAATTATAATTAGTGGCTGTTTATTCATATTTACATAAATTCTTCGGTTCCATTGGTATACATCGTCGATAATTCTCAATTCTTGTACAAACTTTTCATAATATGATTTCTCTCATTTTATAAAAAGACTTGATAATGAATTTTTAAATATCCAAATGGACATGTAGCTTGGGTGATGTAATCGCTCAAAGCGAACTCTTCTGCGGCTCAGTGACAATTGTGTTATTACAATTTATAATGTACTTGGAACTTCTCATCTCTAATGACTACAGGATTTTAATATGCACATGACAATATGAGCTCCAATACTTGATGCAGATTCGGATGCAGTGTATGAAGTTTACTGAGAATAGAGTTTATTTACAAATTCTTTAAATATTAGATTCGAACTATACAGTAAATATCGATGTTTAAATACTTATTCATATTAGTAGGTAAAGTTTATTCTAGAAATTATTACGAAGCGTAAAGTTATCGAAATACTTCTTTAAGAGGTGAGAGATGTTGAACAAAACAGTTCGAATTTATATATAGCACTTGAAACTTTCGTGTCACGTGTCTTGCAGTAATTGAAGGGTTAAATGGAACGTTCGGTGACCGAAGGGGACACGTGCGAAGAAGCAATAAGGTGATCTCAAGTGACACTCTCAGTGAATGTCACACTATAAGTACTTACGTCTACTTCGTGTTGTAACGTCTAAAAAACCATAAAAAGCCACATTCATCTATAAATGTTATTAATTTAATTATAGCACATCTGAAAGTTCTTTAAAAACTCTACCGAAACTGGTTGCATCATATTAAAAGTTGGGTTACTTACAATCACGTGATCTATGTATATATAAGTGGTTGATAATTTACGGTACTATTAATTGAACAACTAACTGAACTGACCCTAGATAAGGTCACATGCTAGGCTCAAATTAAAATATAACAATTATGAACTAAATTGGAAAATTTATATCAATAAAAGTGCAGAGTAATAAACTAATAAAATGAGAACTTAATTCAGGTATTCAATGTAAACATAAATTTAGTATTCAATATTTTTTAGCTTAGTTCCCTAGTAGTTTCAATGTTTTATCGTTTCATAAAATTCAAAAATTGTTAACAATTGTTCAAAATTGCAAAAAGAAACAAAAGTTGGAAATCTGAAGTGACTTCGTAGTTTCTGACACTTTTCCGTTCATTATCGCACGATCAGTCTTAGTTAGTACTTGATGTCAGTGTCTACGCAGTCAGCTAGGTAGGTCTCGACGTACGCCAGAGCTTCCTTCGCAGGTCAACACGCCGCTACATTCCAATCACGACGTTATCGTGTCCACCTGATTTATGTCCACAAACGTACATTCGCGAACTTACCACATGTTACATTCAAACTTGATGCAATGCGTTGAACACGATTCCTTAGCATGTCACCAACAACACGCATGCTACAACAACAACTATTAATAAATATTACACAAAGTGTTGGTATGTAAGTAATAATAGTTGTTGTAACATATTAGTTCATTTTAATAAAAAAGTGTATTTGTTACGTATAGTAATAGTGTTTATATTAATTGCCCATCGAGGTAACTTATGGACTTTGTTTTTCACATTCTATAAGAATTCTGCGTCCAGCAGTAGAACGGTTAAAGCCAGGTCAGATGATCGTGTTGAAATAATTAATTGTAATTAGGTTATTAATTGATTTTGATACAGTAAATAGGAGTGTGGAAGAAAGAAAATGTAAAGAAACGTTTATTTTTATTTTGAATTAACGCAACATAGAGATAAATGTTCTTCTGGTCGGTCAGTCAATATCATCAATAATTACAGTCGACATTCCGATTGTGAGTTACGACTGAACGGTCATATAAAGTTTACTGACTCTACGCTTTCATTGATATTGACATGGGGCAGCGGTTCATACAGCATTTATTAACAACACAAGCAAACACAAAAAATGTTTACAATGTTTTATAACTAAAGTGATTTGTGTACTATACCGAACAGTTTTATTAATATAGACAGTTTGCAACGCTTCAGCATCTTGAACTCTTTAAATCACGTTCAAATTGTGTGACCTCATTTGTGGAGATCCTTGCGTAGCTTGGTTTAAGGTCCGCTTATTTATATAGTTTAGCGTCCGTTTTGTTTAAGGGATCAACAATACAGTTATATTTGTGTTTTTCCAGTACCAGTATTTACTGTGCATGTTTGACATACCAACTTTATTATAAATACATATTCAACGCTTGTAAAATTAATATTAACAATAACTATTGTTATTGTTAATATTAATTTACACGTAGTTTTTATTCATCTGATTTAACAATACGTCATTAAAGTTAGTATATTAATAATGTACTATCAAAAATTACTTTAAATGTTATTGAATACAAATTATTATCGTGTACAGGCAATTGAAATATTAATTAAAAATGAACGCAAGAAATGTATTATTATAACGCTATCGTAACATCATGTTGCCAAATCCCCTGTGGGGTAGGCAGAGAGCACTGAATGATTAATATTTTTATCTTTATAGACCTGGCCATCTGATGAAGTTATCTTCGTACACAGACGGATATAATTATTTTATTGATTTTTTCTATAGTAAGTACTTTTATTGTACTGTGCAATTCGTACATTTGCTACAAATTAAATAAGAAATTTTAAACCCAACGAGAAATAAAGCACTTCGACGCCAATGCATCCAAAGTCCCGTGAGGATCGTAAGATCCGACTGAACTGACTTTAGCAATCGGTCACCGTTTCGATCGAAAATGCCAAAAGTTGGATAAATTTGGTTCATGGTATAATATACGATGTTGTCGAAACAATTGAACTCATCTGCTATATATTCCGCGCGCTGTGAATAATGACTTACTAATCATTCGGTCGGCAAAACTTCAGTGATGTCATTCTACGTACCACACTGACGTCACTGATGTATCACGAGAGTGATTACAGAATGAATTTAGAATAATATAGTATTGTACATTGTACGTCAATTGTAACACCAGAAAAGACTGATGAGAAGAGAGAAACTAAAATTTTACACAGACTTTATAAATTAATCGTCGAATCTATATAAATAAAATGATAGCGGTCTATCATTGTACGCGCATCAAGGAAAAGTACTTGATAGATTTCAATTAAGTTTCTCAAAAGTCGTTTCGTAGACATTTGGGCCTGAATAAAGATAACATTGCTACATCATATATTTAAATTTATTAAAGTTTTCTCTTCCCCACCTGTTCTAATCCATAAATTTTTTGTTAGAAATAGTGAAACTCGACATAATTCCTCGAAAGAGAAAAGAGAAGAGGAAATAAATGTAAATTATGTAAATAAAGTAACAACTCGATGCCGAAAACGTTGGATTTTTCAAACGAGACAGCAAATTCTCAGGAACGTCTCATTGACTCTTATTCCGTCTTTTAACACAACCAAGCCATATTCTTTGAAGAGTCGTTACGACTCGCACGTCATTCATTGTTAACGAAAAAACAATAAATTTTGCTAGTAGGTAATTGTTGCTGCTTTATCATTATAATTATTGAAGAACGCATTCCGTAATATTTCAGTCAATCGAGTTAAAATAAAATAAATTGAAACACCATACCAGTATTGCTGTTTTTAATATTTCATTTTAGGTTGATTTAACATATTTTATGTATTTATGTATTCAAATAGACAAGGGTGTGACATTAAAAGGACTTAAATATCACTAAAAATATTTGAAAGGTGATTTCTTGGAATATATAATTAAACAATGATTCCAATTTATAATAATAACTATATTTGAATTAGAATTGTTGTTAAATTTATAAATATATGATGATGCACTGTTGCGGTTACTTTGTCTTCGTGTACTTCTGTTGTTAAATGTAACTCAATACTTTTAATTAACACTATATACAAAGTAATCAACATTATTATTACGTAACTTCAAAACGTAACTTCACGCCCGTAACGCCCGGAGAGCTAGGCAGAGGAGTGTAGTACATTCCCACGTTTCACCAGTTACGTTTACGTCCCACTATGGAATAGTGGTCCAGGTCGGATATTATTGAATTTTCTAATTTATTATTAGGAATTTCTAGTAGTGGCTCGGAGTCTGAATTTGTGCTCGTCGTATTGCAATAAGTTTGCCCCGAATTGCATAATGGGATATAAACGTAACTGGTGAAACGTGGGAGTGTACTAAGTGTAGTGAACTTTCACAGAAGAGTGCCTATGCATACTTCTTGAAGGATTACCGGGGAATTGGTAGCGAATTTGATTTTTGTTTATTTTTGTAAAGATATTTTTGTATTTAAAACAAGTATCTCCTCCATTCTATACGTAAAATTATAAGTATCATCATCCGTACACATTTAAAGCTGTATAAAGTAGGTACGTTGCCAGATGTGCTGAGAAGTACGTACGTTTCTCAAATGTAGCGTTAAAAAGTACTATCAAGTCCCATGACACATTAGTAATTCCTCTTACGTTGCAGATGTTTATAGGCGACGGTAACTTGATGCTATCAGGTGGGCCGTCTACCTGCTCGTCATACCTTTCAATATAAAAAAACCAAATCACATTGCATAAGTTACAGATCTTGTTACAAAGGATTGAGTCACCTGTTGCCTTCGTAACTACTTACTATTCCTTTCGCCATGTAGCTATAGTAATTTTTTCTTACAAACGCACATATCTTCATGGGCCCAGAGGTGCATGCTGTAAACAACTAGGCAGTGACTACAGTGAACGCGTCCTTTTGGAAATATAATAGTTAGTTTTTAATAATTTATATATAAGTAGTTTTAAAAGCTCCTGGCAGCTTTCATTACTGTAAATACGAGTATAAGCATCAACAAGAAAACTTTAGCGAATGTGCTAACTCAATCGAAACCTCTCAAATAACCTTCCGGAGTAGAGACCGGAATTAACGTTACTAAATAATTTCTGCTTTAAGTCTATTAGTTTAGTTTGCTCATTGTAACTACAACTTCCATCCTGAATTATCCATATTTTAACATTTACATATTATTCCAGTACAAAAATGTCAAGGTGGGTTTAATTGGACTTAAGGTATAATATTATAATGGAACAAAACATAAAAAAGCACCGCGATTATATAACTTTTTTTCGAAAAATAAATAATGATATACATGACTAAAGTGTAGTTTTAAGATATGGAATTATTAATAAGGAAACCTCTATCATGCAGTTGGAGAGCGTAGTCATTTTTAGATCGGCGAAACGTCAGTGGCGAGTGCCTGGAACGTTGCGTGCACCGCGATCGTTTAAATTATTTTATGACGTACTTCCGTCTCAATATTTCAGTTTTTATTTAAACCTCCTGTCACAATCCGTTGATGCGCAGGGAGCAATATTATCATTGTCCCTTGTATCTCGTAAAACCTGTTATTTCCTTTATTATTAGTTATGTATGCAAGCGTCCTAAACTTTATCAAACGTTGCTCACTGCAGCATCGAAGAATGATTCATCGCGCCCACGATGTGCGGTCGTAAATATAGGCGGACGTCATATTAATAATCTTTTAAATTGGAGCATGGTTTGTTTGAGCGTCGAGGAATGTGCAGCATAATCTGCGATGACGTCACGCTTCGGCTTCGGCGTTGTGACAAAACAAATAACAGGTCTGCTCCTAGTTCAGGGAAGCGTAGTGAATTTGGATGAGTTAGTGTAAATCAACATAAAATTGAAAGGTAGTTTGCTGTTTAGTATTTATTTACTAAAATTGGTAGAACTACTTAATGATACTAGAGTAGGCAAAACGATTCAAATGATGATACGACGTGGAGAATTATTAACAAGGCCAATAACTATAATATTTTAATAATAAGTATATAATTACAGTGCTACAACGGCTACAATTGAGATTTAAAATGTAGCTATTACTACGTACGAGTATAATAATATGTCTAGACTCACCCATTCTTGGCGTGAAGATATTCAAAAAGCAAACGTGAAAATGATAAAACACGTTGCGTCTTACGACTAACTCTTTTCCGCTATAGTCTTCTACATCTCTAATCTAAGGGGCATCTCTGACTGGCCGATTGACTTCCTAAAGGTTTAAAAGCTGCACTATATACATTTTTATATCAATAAATATTGAAGATACACGAAAGATGAGATTTTAAAAGCAAACGCGTATTGAATCCTAAATAATTTGTAGATGAATGTGCGTGTAAAGGCAACTCGAGGTCAATCTCCTGGACTAGTTGCGATTTTAACGGGTCCGATTCTAGAAACGCTCCTAGAACAGAGCCAGGTCACAACTCGTTTGCCGTGGTCGTATTCTACATAATCGTAAACCCCATTTTCACGTAACCGTTGCTGATATATTCTAAATATCACATCAAATGAGACACATATTTCGGGAATATGATAAAAATAATGCGCACATCACGAAAGGTACTTTTTAAAGTCCCCTCACGTAATTCATGAAATTAGGCAGACATACTTTTTTTCCACTAGTATTTTATTACCAATTACATTGTTTTTATTGATCGGACCAGTATCTTTGTACATACCAGTGAAATAGAAATATGATGATTAACTGATAACCGTCTTATTACAATAGTAATTGGCATTGGTATGACAAGTATGTTACCTGCAACGCCGGCATTTGTTCTATTGTATTAATTATTATTTGTATCAACTATTAATGTTTTAGGTGCAATAGAAAAGTACTCCTTTACTAATATTTTAATACCAAACTCAAATATTACCCGTCCTCATTTTACACCAAGCTTCGTGTTTAACAGTTGAACAATGAAAAATGTCGATAATAATGGAGAAATCTCAGGAATTGCAGCAATTGTATGAGTTTTATAGAAACCTTTCAAGTGATGTTTGGGAGATTATTTGATTGTAAGTTCATATATCTAGCATAGAAATAAAATGTATGTACTTAAAATATCTAAGTATTTTTAGCAATTACTAGAGAATATAATACATACATATCTTCAAGCCAGGTCCCTTACGGGGTAGGCAGAGACCACAGAGTGCCAAATAACTCTATCCTTACAGACCTGCCGCGCCTCTAATAGTTATATAATAGTTGGTATAATATTATAAGTTATAGTTATTATTATTACTATATTCATCTGCCTAACACTTGAGGGATATACAGGTGTGGTATTACTTTTTGTCGCGTTCAGTTACTGCATACACAAAACTAAAGTTACGACGCTCATAAGAACTTAATAGATACGTCGTTGTGATTTGTAGCATAACAGTTTAAACCCTCGGACTAAATTGTCGACAATGCTCAATTGCTGAACATGGTTACGTTTTGGTCCTTAATATTATGCAGAGTAGCGATAAATTTTGAATACACGTCGATGATTATACTTTAATCAAGCTAACGACTGTTCGTTGGCTCCGGGCGCACAGCCTTGTCCGCCAGACAATAGTGTGCGGTGAATAGTGACAAACAATTTTCAAGCAATATGAAACAATTATGTTGTGTTGCGAACTTTTAACTTTTTTTGTGGTACTGAACATCATATGTTATATCATCATTTAATTAAATAATGTTAAAAACTGTACTGAACTTTTGATTGGAGACGATTATGTGGCTACTATAACCAAAATGATTTCCGCGGTTATATCACTAACGCAAACTTCGCGTCCTTGTCAATTTGTTGCGTTTATCTCATCGCAACACTCGTTTGTGGTCGGACAAGGACCTTTTAGCAGCGATTCAATTCTCTTAAGGCGAATGAAGGACATAAATACAAAAAAGCTATCAAACATTTGGAGATCAAATACATTGTTTGACAGCCGCTCATACCCAGTTGATGAAATCCGAGAATGCTGTCAGAGCAACTAGCTCGACGTGTAACTGGTATCACAATACAGAAAATACTCTTCCTGACTTTATTATACAAAAAAATCTACAGTTAAATTAATTCATATCATTCATAATAAAAGTTACATCACGCATTTAATCCACGAAAAATGTACCATTATGGAATAGGTGGCGAGACTATTGCAACGCACTGGGCCCAAATCAAGATATATAATTAAGTTATACATATATTATAATATTTATTTGTTTTCCTATTTTTTTACTGTTCACATAACATAATTGATTTGTATAATGTTGACACTTCTGTTAGTGTCATTACTCTTGCACTAATTCAACCATTTGTCTCAATATTCATGTGCATTGTATAAAGATGGTTGGTTAAATAACCTATAAACAACATTTTTAATAAAAATATGAACATATATATGCAAGTGATAATTTTTAAATATTTTCAATATACAAAGCTACAAATATCCGTAGAAAAGACAAACAATACAAATTTAGTGTCTCTGTCAATTCAGTTGCTATGCGGAAACAACATCAAGTGCCATGATTTTAATGTGGCTTGATTGTCCACGAACCCAATAATTATTAGTGATTTAGTAGTATTGTTTTACACTGGTCTAGCAAACGTTATATTTGCCTGCCATTATCATAAATAACACATGGTATTCAATACACAAATCCAGCGAATACACATCCATTGATATACAGTCGTTTCTGCTCTAATTGTTAATATTAATACTATTGATACATCAGTTGGTTTCATCACAAAATATTGTACCTCTTCACACGATCGAGACTTCCTTGACTTGAGAAGAGCTATTTTTATATCCATACTCATAGTATAATAATACTATATCATATTACGTCTATAGTGGGAGTAGTCTCGTAGATTCTATGTACGATGTCATACAGAACAGAGATCAAGGATCATTCGCAGACGTGTTGCTACTTGCTCAGGATTATGGCAAAATGCTCTGTCTCTTAGTGTATGAGCTTACTACCCGCTTTAAAATAATACGCGAAAAAATATGAGCCCTATTACGTACCGCCAGATACAGCTGCAGGATGAGCATCGTGGCAAGAATTAGGCAAATTGATGATTATTATGGGTGCTTATTATGTAATTTATTTGCCTGTAAAAGTTTTGTGCAGGTAAACAATACATATCCATTGTAGTTTGAAATCCCTGCCCTGATTTATGATATACAAAAAGAGCGCATCTCTATTTTAATCGCTATTTTAATCTCCCACTTTAGAAGTAAGGTGTTTCAGAGGGCGACTCGCGATGCGCTCAGACTTGGTGCCTTCTTAATTCTTTTACTGCATCGAATTACATTTGGTTGTATATAGTGGTTCTTGTGTCCGACAAAATAAGGTATCTACAAGTTGAACGGTCGGACTTACGACGTTTCGAAGATAGTGTCGTGGACGCGTGAACTCTATGAAACCCGATTAATGTTACTCAAAGAGATCCTTGAGGTTGCTTCGCTCGGATAGCGTACACTTTTTGTCACTTAGACGCGTATATTTCATGTGGAAAAGTGCCGCGGTGGAACTTATTATGGATGTTACGCAATATTTTCCTTTTTACATTTTAATGGAGCCGAGACGCTGAATGTCTACGGCCGATTAAATTAAGCATCGTTCATTTTAAATGGTTCGTGTCTATTGTGTTGATTGCGTCACTCTGAAATATTGATTTTGAAGTTTAATTTTAAAAGTATTATAATACCCTGTAAATTACATTTACATCAACACTGTTCAAAGCGTATATTTCTTGTAGTTACTATAGTTTTAGATTCTGATAACCCTCTAACACGAGTCAACGTAATAAACACTATATTCTTATGTTGACATTAAATAAATTAAGTTCTTAAATCACACCGCTGCGAGGTCGTACGGGCAGAAACCATAGGAAATCGCATTTCACGCGGTTACAGTCAAACATCTCGCAGAAGTTCATTGCTAATCAGCTTAAGTACGGAGAAACGTTCTCGGTACAGGTCACTCGTTGCATTATTCGT
>DWDU01003842.1:0-11253 GCA_018245575.1 Jemadia suekentonmiller
CAGAGTGACGAATGTAGAAGAAGCGCGACAGGTCTGTAGAGATCAAGATATTTGGCACTCGGTGCCCCTGCCTAACACTACATGTAACTGGGTAGGGAAAGAAAAATATCAGCACACGTTAGCGATTGTGGTAGATATTGACGACCACTACGTGACACGACCCACTGAATGACCGTGACGTGCCCTGCTAGGTATCCTGACTTACGTGAATGCATTGTCATACACCAGGTCCGTACGCGACTTTGTGCGTACTACTAATGGTAACAAAGCTTATTTTGATAAATACAAATATCAAATTTTTATATACAAATAATTTACCACAAATATGTATATATTACAACCAACTCAGATATTACGTATATATATAGCACGAATCTCTATAAAAAATCTGACATAATAGCAAATTCTCATATTTTATTCCGCGACGAAACAAAACGGCTTGTTCTATAAACGACCCTAGTACGGGTGGCAGCCCTGCTAAGCCGAGTTTCGGCAGCACAAACTACATTATGTAAGAGATTAGTGTTTATTGTTACGTAGTCATGTGGCTGCAGCGATGAGAATATATAACAAAATAATTGATGTTTGGTTTAATGTCTTACTTAAGTTAACTATATAGGTAAAAATCATGCGTCAGATCCAAATGGAGGAAAATTCTCCAAGGAGTCTCGAGGTCGATTTAGACAAGTACAAAAACTGAATTGCTAGATTAAAAAATGTTTGTGATATTTTTGTCGGTTTGAAACTTCGTTCAACACGCCATTATTAACGGACCAATCTTATCCAAATTCGATATTATGATAATAATTGACGTCAAGATACAGAATATTACCGTATCGAATATTATTCACAGAAGCGATATCGAGCATCAGGTATTAAGTAACAACAAATAACATTGTTGTACAAATAAATAACGTGTGAATTTGGGCATTAAAGTGAATTTAATTCAAATTTTGGTCTTTACGTATATTTATAGCAGCTTTACGTTCACACATTTTATTGCCAAATGTCTGAGTTGTAATTTTATTAACAGCGCACCTTAGCGAGGCTACTCGACACCGTAATTGGATTTAGTTTCATGATTCCATCATATTATGTTCTAGAAATTTATACGTGTTTCTACGCGTCTAGATATGTAGGTTTTATTTGGAATTGGTAAGTTAAAAATAGAATAATATGCTGACCTCATTTATGATATATTTATATCGACCGAGTTTCCAGTCTAATTTAAACAGTCTAATTAAAACATAAAATATAAATCGGCTAGGGCTGTAAGCATGTTGCGCGGGGGCGCAACGCCATTGTCGATAGAAACAAATGATTCATCCAAGGCAGGTGCACGGTGGCGGTGCGGTATACAAAGGTGCTGCATAATGAGAAAACTAAATACACTATCGATAACGCTTATCGACAACAATAATGCGCTACACTATACCCTGCCATAAGGTCCGTGAGTGGGAGAGAGAGCAAAACACTCACTTCACCGCTACGACGTTTTATGACGCAAAATGCACGGAGAAAAAAATATACCATGATACATTTATTGCAACCAAATAAAAATTAGCAGTAGCGCACTTTTTGAGATTTCCAAAGATTCTAACAAAATTATAGTAGGTACCTACACATATATTCTACCAATGGTTATTATTAATGCACTGTCACTCTTCGAACTGTAAGACAAACATATTAATCTTATCCTATTTCTTAGTAGGTAACATCAAGAGAGAAATCCCTGAAGAAGTAGGTAGAGGAGTGTAGTACTCTCCCACATTTCACCAGTCGCGTTTACGTTCCATTGTGGAATAAGGAGCGTACCTATTGCCAGACACAGCATAGGAACCACAAGATATTTTTACAAGATATTTCTTCAAGTGGTATCACAATCGTTATTATGAGTTATTATAATTATAAACTAAAAACAAGGAAATCATAATATAGGATCTTAAGTACTTGAACCACTGTATCCCTAACTTCAACAGTTATGTATGTAATGGCACAATAGTTTTGTTGCATGAATAATTTATAACTATGTGATCCGAAAAATCTGATGCTAGGTCACGTCGAAACAAGGAGGACCAAATTCAGGGCCCCCAACCGGTGGATAAATCCAAAAGTAAAAGTAATCCACTCAAAAACCCAGGAAACAATCCAAATTACACAAGAAGAAAACTGCCTAGAGAGTACTGACCTAGAGTGTTACCTTTGGTGATAACTTTAGTCAGGAGGAAACGAAAATGAAATAGAAATAAATATAATATCACCTGTAAGAAGACGTGGAGGATGGCGTGCTGGTCGCCGCCGCCCAGACGCGCCGCGCGCGCGCCCGCCAACATCAGCCGCATGCAGAATGGCGCCGCGAAGCACAACCGGCGCTCCCATGGCGACCACGCTCGCATTGCCTGCAACAGTACAATATTTTCTACTGACTATTCTATTACATAAACTATAAATTGATTATAATTGGCTGGAATATTAAGTACAAATTACAAATATCATCATCATCCTCTTACTGTCAATTGCTGGTTACTGCTATGTGGTGATAATTCGGTCACTAAAGCTTTGTCTGTAGCATAGCAGAGTGCTCCATGGGCAGGCTTGATCTCTGACGAAAGCGTTTAGATGGGGTTCCAGAGGTTCCCGTTGTGTAAAGCTGATATTATTATAATTATAACATGAAGTCCTTTATGTTGAAAGTTTATTTAATTATCAAATTATGATGCGTCGTATATTATTGAAATGTGTCTAAATTCATTACCACCCTTGTACAAGTGACAAAGTTATCTTTTTCGTGCGTACTTCACTCCATATTATAACATTTTTCTCTAAGCTGGCTACAGAGTATCATGAGTACAAATACTCGTTGCTCGCAATCCGGAAAATGAAGATGTTGTTGAAAATCGTGTCAATTTGTAAAAGCAGCGGCTCGCTTTAGAAAAACGAAGGTTTCTTTTCGCGTGGAATTTTAATGGACTCGTGGCGTGTATCCGCTTTCACGGTGCTCTGGTACAGTCGTAACTTTTTTAGATAGACTTTGCAATGTGCAGTTTGTATGAAAAGAATTCATGTGATTTAGAGAAAATTTGTGGCTTATTTTAACGATTATACGACTAGTAATTAAAAGTTTGGGCCTGAATCTTTTTCATTCTTAACAAAAGGAACAATTAAAGGGTGATAAATAATTTCCTCTATATAACATTATAATTGCAGCCAATTTTTCGCAAATACGCTTATGACGGAAATGGACGCATATATTAAATATCTACATGTATTTAAAATTATTCTCAGGATTTAAAGCCAGTATATAATTTTCTTAACATTACCTACTAACCTGAAATACTGAGCTGTATTTTTAAATCTATTAAAATTCATTGCACGAAGATAGGAGCGAAAAAAAATGGCCGGACCGCAAGAATGCTCTGGAGAATTTAAAAGAATGAGCAAAGTAGCCCGCAGAGAAGCATATTAATGACATCGTAAAGTTTACTTCGACAGTAACAGATTACTTTGGAAAAATATCGTATTATCTATGAATTGTCGATCGGAGTATTGCTATTTTATTTTTACATGTCTCACATATGAAACGCCTGATAATAACTTTGTACTGTATTTAAAAACTAGTCATTATATCCTTACGGCTAACTAGGTTTCAACGTGAATTTAATTTTAACTACTTAGGAATAACTATGAAGAACCCTTTATGAAATCGGATGGTACATAAGCAAAAAACAATCAAATGTAAAGATGATTGTTACAAAGTTACTAATTTTACCCTTTTCTTTGAAAAATCTACATATGTAACATTACTCCTGCATTTTCCCCTAAAAAGTAGGCAGAGGATATATGTAGTACTATCTTTTTCGCCAGTTCATTATACGTCCTATGGAGGATGAGAAAGTGGAAGTCCATGTACCATGAAAGTGGGGAAATTAAGTGATGAATTAGTCGACTCACTTTGTACAGTCCTAGGAGGCTGCCTAAACAGTAAATGGCCAGCGCGGCGTACCGCAGGGGCGCCGGCGCGCAATACACCGTCGCTGTCACCATCGGGATCGCTCCTGGAACAACCAGAAGCAGTAAATATCTATTAATAATAACATCAAACTATTGCCTGACAATCCGTTTCGGTCAACGCTAAAAAATATTATTACAATTAACATTAAGATTTTTTGAATATAAAGTTTGTGTAATGTGCATAATGACAAAATTGTATCTATAAAATGTGTATAATACACATTTACTTGTCAAATATTTGCATACCCTTACGGGATTAACATGGCCGCTATATACCTACTTGTAAATCATAATAATATATTATTTTTTTATAACTCATTTTACGCATGTTATGGATAAGTATATGGGCGGATTGGACAATAGATGCGGTACAGTACAGTAAAAACATATTATAGTTGCACAATGGACAAAATTTATCTAAGGTTCTATTCAATGCGACGGTTAAGTTGTGTTAACCCTGGCTTGGATTGTTGCAAAGGAACAATAGGCAAAGGTCTTGGGTCTGCTACTTGGCATACGGTGCATTACAGTAAGGGATACCCTTACTGTGGCCAAACCCTTTACGTGTAATTTATTCTGACTCACTACACAACTGGTTTGCGTACTGAGTGGGGATGAGAGTTCTATTCCCACCCGGAACAAATATTTGTTTGTTTCATCCTCTGTGTGTAATGATGTATGTGAGTAAGTACGTATTCTGATATGTGTCTATATATATTCATCAGCCGTCTGCCCTATCACTGCATAGGTTTACTCCGTTTGCGGTCTAAGGCCATGTTTGAATTGCCCCAAGGGATTATTATCAGTCCCCCATTGCCCGCCTTTGTATTCCTAATTGCCGGGCGCGAGACCGCATTGCCTCAACATATCAAAGTGAATATTCAACCACGGTGTTTACATACGCGTTAGAATAAATGTGACAATTGACTATTTTATGAACTTCATCTCGCATAAAGACGGTCAGTCATTAAAATTTGATATCAGTAGTGATTGATATAGTGCCCGACATAAAACGTTACAACTTGCGAACAAATGGCAGTATGGCCAAAACTTTGTGTTCAGGTTTTATATTATAACATAAGAAATTAATTTGTATCGTGAGTATATGTACAATACATGCCTATATACATGTAGGTATATGTAGGTGCACACATTATAGAATTACATATTATTAGGTTCACACCTTTTTCTTGAAAGCTCGCTAATCGTAAGAAGAACGCGACGAAGGTCGCCCAAGACAGTTTGGAATACAAATAGAATCAAAGAGCTCAGATATGCACGAAACTAGCAGAGCTAGCTCAAATGAAGTTAAGCACGTACACATTTTAATCAAGCAGTACTATTATTTGAAATTAATCAACATTTACATTCTCAGATATATGTATCTTCATTGCTCTATGGGGCTACAGCATTCACGGAATTGTGTCATTAGTAGCGGAAAGAGACCGGATATGGAGCTCGTTCCGAGAGTGATTCCCCATCGACATACATCACTGTCTGTAAATACACATGTCCACGGTGTAAATTAGCCGTATGCAGGACTGGATGGATTCCGTTTATAATTAAACGTAACCAACGTCATTTTGTGCAATAATGATATAGTTATTTGTCAAAAAAATTAACAATATAATATGTACAATAATTAACGACAATGAAATATCTTGGGAGATCTGCACATAGGTACAGTATTGTGAAGTAAACATCAAGAGAGCTTGTGTTGTTTACTAAACGGCTGATCGACTAAATGGATACATGTAAATATATTCTTGTATAGATATTATATTTTTACCCTAGATAATCCCTTTGAGGACGTAATGTTGGATATAATGATAAAAGTTCTTAATTCGTGTGTTGTAAATTATTCCATTTATATTATTGCGTCTGCTACTTTAATCTAACTTGTTAGGCTTTTTCAGAAGTTTTATAATAAACTTTGCTTAGGTACTTTTGTGTTTTTTATCACAGCTTGTGTCAGAAAATATTCATGTACGTAAATACTAATATATCTGCATTGTGTGAGATACGAATTACACAAACATATTCCAATAATTTATGATACCAATTGTTGACGCCGATTTTCACCATCATCAACACACCTTATTTGGATATGTATTGAGCTATACATTCAACCAATCACACAACATCTTACGTGCCAACGTCATATAGGTACTAGTCACAAATACACCTCCAATCACAACACTTTCAATTGACAGTTTTTGCCTATGCTTTACAGACTGCACAACGAATTTCTATTTCTGTTGTCTAAAGCTAAGGAAACACAAAGGTTCCATCCAATACCTTTTTTCTTTTTGTTCATCGCGAATACCAATTAAAAAAACGTAAGACCACGCCTGTAATGTCCAAAAAGGTAGGCAGAGGAATGTATTACACTCCCACGATTCACCAGTTACGTCCCACTATGGAATAGGTCCTAAGCGTATTGCCATACACTGGGCACATTTTGAGACTCCGAGTCACTACTAGAAAATTTAAATTAGAAAAATTAAGTAGCGCCCGACTTGGGAATCGAACCCAGGACCTCCCGGATCGGCAGTCGTGCATGCAACCAACACGATCAACGAGGCAGTTAACTAACAATTAGAAGTATTAATACATATTATTAATTGATAGGATATACGTATATATATACGTATATATATATTGATATGATATACATATGTATATATCATACCAGTCATTTAATGATACCAATCAGAAACATTATTATTTCTGATTGCGATACCAGCAAGCCGATCACAATACAATGTAATTGTCCGTGTGAGCTACCAATTAGCCCGCTTACGCGGTGAAATGGGGCTTTCATTTTTACTCGTATTTCTGCGCACAACGTCGTATGACATGTTATTGTTTAGTCAGTGTTTTGAATCTATTGTTTCACTTGAATCATACTGTTCAATATTATGTACTCCACTCTATGAAAACACATGAGTTAAAGGTTATAATTTTTATTGGTAGCATTATCATGAGTTCATGGCGGCAGATCTCTTACAGAGCACTATAACGTGAGCACATATCTTGTGTTATATGCAAGAATTGGATCTGTTTCCGAGTGAAATTTAATTGAAGCCTCCCGTCATGGTATCGCGAAGGGTAACGGAATTATGTTGTCATTAGGGCTGGCGCTGAGGCAGTATCCAAGTCGGAAGTGCAGGGCTTAGAGCTTTGATTGACTTCCAATTGGCGGGAAGCGAGCTCGTTATTACAGCGTTACACTTGTATCATGGTGCTTGCATTGTTACGAATAATAAACGTCTTTGTGTCAATTTTATACCCTTCGAGTGTTTTATTGATATTGTGTTAATGTTGCAGTCATCGTTACGTAAATTATAGTTACATTTAGAAGTACATAATTGAAGTGTCTCCATCACCATAGCAACCTACCATCATCAATATAATCATCATCAACAATTCTTGACTCTTACGATTGCGGGACGCGGCCTGTTTCAGAATGGGAAGGGTTACAGACATTAAGTTACCTATTTTTGTTTTATTCGAATCGAACCCACGACCCCCGTCATAGCAGCCAGGTTAAATAACCACTGAAGCAACGGGCCAGTCAATAGTGACAATCACCAAGATAATATCTTGGAACAACTGTCTGATCCCACGGTATTTAAAGCTTATGCTGTTTAACTACGCAATTAAATATACGTGGACATAGATGATTATACACCCAGATTATTTTTTTCTGAACATGAAAATAACCTACATTCTTCGGTTCAGCAATCGGGTTCTTGAGCAACGAATCAAGCGGCCAGTCCACGAACGATTGATAAATCAGAGTCTCAGCAGGCAAAAATCCATCATGGCCCAATCACTTCCCAATATTTCGTTTTATTTTCGTGACAAATGATAGTACCCACAGAACTACTTCGCCGCACGAGACCCCAAATGTTTCTGTAACTGTCTGTTTATTAATGACTCGGAGAAGAGAAACTCCACGTCCGGCCCAGGCGTAACTCCGCTCGTTAGTTGCGCGAAAGCAATCACTACGCTATCGGACATGACGTGGCTCGCAACAAGTGTGTGAGGGGATTATACCACTATACATAGCTTATAGATTGTCTGATAGGAATTATAATTATTGTATAACACATCACGCCAGGTCGCTTGAGGGATAGGCAGAGGGCACCGAGTGCCGAATATCTCTGTCCTTACAGACCTAATGTGCTTTTATTACTAATTTAATTTAACTAATGATTATCTATTATTGGGTTTTCTGAATTATAGTTACCAGAAGTAGCTCCGATTCTGAATTTTTAACCGGTGTATGACAATAGATTCACTCCCTGTTCCATGTATGCTTGTAATCCTCGAAGAGGCGAACAGTGGAGTGTAGTTTCGATTGTTTCTTTTCACTCCCACGTTTCGATAGTTACCTTTAAGTCACATTATGGAGTGATACCTATTAGTGCCATAAGCCGGACACAAAAATCCAATAAAAATAATTTCATTGACTTTATTTCAACTGATTAATTTAATTTAAATGCTTGTGTTAGCACTTTATTATATAATCGCCTTTTGCTAAACGTAACAAGAGAACCAAATTATAATGACCTACGTATCGAGCAAAACAAGATCTAAATTTTACAAGTTACACATAAGCGAACCCTAATTATTTCCTTCCAAAATTTATGCGGAAAATGAAAAGGACAAATTGAAAGGCACTTTCGGCGTTTTAACGGTCAAAGGAGGACATGTTAAAAGTGAATTAAACACGAGCACGTTTAGCTCGAGTCGGGTCAACGGGCTTTTCCTCGATTTCAATACGAAATAAGTTCTTTGAAGAGCCCTCCACTCTAACGATGACGGTGAAGTTTTAAGGTCGCACTAAATGGGACACGGAGAGCGGCCGCAGATTAAAAACCGCCATAATGATTCATGTTAGCTTTAGATGTAGCGGCTCGGATGTAATTTTTTTATATTTTAATAATTTTCCGTTTAATTTGCACACCTTCATTTGTTTAAATTTGTTCGGACTTCATTTGCTTCGCCTCACTCGCTTCGCTTTTTGTCCATCAATACACCAGAGGCGGGAGTGGTTCGATTTATGGGTATTAATTAAATAGAAGTGTTTATTTTTCAAACAGCCTCACCTATCCACGCAAAAAAAGAGTCGAGTTTTGCTGAATGACTATTCCGAAGTTTACGAATTCGGTATGCGTGAATGAAGATAGTAATAACGGAAGTAATGACATAGATAGGTATGTAGCACTCGGCGTACTCTGAGTCTGTACTTGGCATAACGATACAAGAATGATAATAGGCATTTAACGTTATATTGAAACGCTCATAAAAGTCTAAAGTTCGTAAGCGCATAGGCGCCAAGGTCGTAACTATTGTTAACACTCCTCACCGACAGACATATAGCTGTGGAAATAGTGTACTGCGACTCAACATTGCTGCGCACGGCGATAGCCTCACACCCTGTTTCATATTGGGACGTAAACGTAAGTGGTGAAGATGAGAGTGCAAGTACTCTGCGTACTTCCTCGGGTGTTACAGGTGTGATGTTACGTTTATGTCATGCTCATTACAAGTGTTGCTTGTAGTTTGAAATAATAGAATGTTTTGAAATTATTACACAGAAAATGATGCCGTAATGGAAGGTAACTTACCTATAGGTATTAGGATTAATCCTAAGCTGGGCATTTATAAATAGTGTAAAGGGTAGCTCTAGTAGTAAAGGGCTTATTGGTTTGGGTAACAATAATTTAGCAAGTATTACAGGAGATTTTTCATAGGATTTATAAGGCGAAGAAGGTTATAAATAACAGAATCTTTGACATAGGTCCTTACGTGGGTTACTCCTTACTAAGGCGTCCACCTATAAAGCATAAAGGTATAGAATAGTTTCATGAAACTGAAGCCACGGGGCACGTTACGACTTGATTGCGCAGTAAGTTGCGTTGCGCTCTTGTCACAAAGCTCAAATCAGTTTTAAGTTGTCATACTATGCAAACTTACATTTACTACACAAATCATACATAATATACAAGAAATGTTTTACAACATTCTCATTAATATTAATGTACTAGCGAAATTCAATTGGTCATTTCTGTGACTATATACATAATTCATGCTTAGTTTATTCTTTAACATATACATAAATATGTATATCCTGAATTAAAACTGTCTGTATCGTAGATGTCTTTTTTAAAAAAGTTTAGATTTCCATTTCAAAGGACTGTATCATATGATCCAGTTCATCTAGTTACATTCGTTTTATAATATTCTCCTCTCTTGTCCTGTTCTCATTTCAATTTGATCTTAAAATGTTCCTAAGCAAAGGTATTATATTAGTTTTCATTTGCATATTAAGCACCATGATAAAACGATTATTCACGTATATATTCTAAAAGTCGTAATAGGAATAACCCATCCAATTGTGTAACTTACACACACTTACAAGTACACTTTGTACGTATTGGTGCATACAACACTTACCGTGCTATACATACTGGTGGTCATTCGTCCATAATTCCTATAATTATTTATTGACGTAAAAAACAATTTTAGACAATAACTGACTAATACGCTCGTGGTCGAAGCGTGAATGGTGTTTTTTATTGCCAGGTCACGTAGATAAGTTTTTCCATTGCGAGACGGTTGTTTTGTTTCTATGGATTTTTTTAGTACACGAGTATTTGGAAATTTTGGATGAATATTAACTGTGCGAGGAAGTGGACGCGAATTAATTGCGGGGATTATGTAATGCTTGGTTCATATAGAACTAGCTTGAGCGAACATGCTTGAGCGCATATAAATGTGGGTAGTGATACAATTCTTATTCAATAAATGTCAGTTAGTTACCTAGTTGGTAACACTATCGCCTAGATGGCGACACCGTCGTCTGTCATTGCTGACATAAAGTCATTAAGGACTTAAATTACCTTTAAATACAGAACGGTTTTCCTGTTATTGAACACGTTCGTATTCCAGGATAATAACGTACATTCAGGAAGCCCTTCCCTTTGAAATACCCACTGCTCTGCGATTTGCAGAGTTCATTGACATTTGTATCCAATTTTCAATTCATTTATATTTAATTTTGATATATAATTTTATATCTGCCTCGTTGGTCGTGTTGGTTGCAAGTGCGACTGCCGATCAAGAGGTCCTGGGTTCGATTCCCGTGTCGGGTACTACAAAAATGTTCTAATTTAGATTTTCTAATTTAGATTTTCTAGTAGTGGCTCGGAGTCTGGATATGTGCCCGAT